>ML818936.1:17279-54635 GCA_009831015.1 Picea engelmannii | reverse complement strand
CTTTGACTTTGTCACTTTAATGTTTAAATAATCTTCTTTGACTTTGTCACTTTATTATTTAAATAATCCTCCTTGACTTTGTCACTTCACTTTATTATTTAAATAATCCTCTTTGATTTTGTCACTTCACTTTATTATTTAAATAATTTTTTTTTACTTTGTCACTTCACTTTATTATTTAAATAATCCTCCTTGACTTTGTCACTTCACTTTAAATAATCCTCTTTGACTTTGTCACTTTACTTTATTATTTAAATAATCTCTTCTTTGCAAGCACTTTGACTTCTTTGACCTTTTGGGGTTTCAAGCCAACATATGAGGGTCCTTCAACTTTGTAAGGCCATAACTCTCAAACTGTGAGGAGTTATGTGACATTCCACATACCACCGTAAATGGTTTGAAAAGCACTATCCATCTAGGATAGTTTCACTCACATATTTATTGATCTTCATCTCATTATTCCACAATTAATAATGGGTTTTCTAACCACACTACTAGGATAACTCAACCGCAAAGTGTCTTCCCGTGAGGGATTTCACCATAAGGGGACCACTTTGGAATTCATCACAAAGTGTCTTCCCATGAGGGATTTCACCATAAGGGGACCACTTTGGATTTCATCCATTTGTACAACCATGACAAGATAATAATGAGTCATATTTACATCAATCCAACTAAAACTCATTTATCCATCTTCATCTATGCATACGACTATAACTCCTCTTGACATCAATCCATTAACATCAAGGTCAATACATGATCCATCAATCACTACATCAATATACTATGACAAGACATTGTTCTTTTGACATCAATCCTTTGGCATCAATGACAACATGATCCAACATGTTATCAGTTGCTTTTCTTAGACAAACACCTCCAGAATATAACAACTGAACAGTGGGCATGAATATCATGCAAGCTACGGAAGCAAGCCTATGAGTGTGTTGGTTAGCACCATCCATGAACCCAACATAAACTTCAAATCCACCTGAAATCTACCACAATGCAGAAGCACAAAAAATTACACTTCCATAAAACAAAAAGATATTAAAATGTATAAATAAAAATGTACATTATTTACAAGAATCCATACTTAGGTGACCACCCTAAGAATAATACTTCTTAAGGTAGAGCCCATTTCTGGGCTCAGGCAAATCATTACCTTCAAAGTCAACCAATTGATAAGAACCTTTTTCCAAAACTTTCTTAACAATAAACAATCTGAACCACATGGATTTAAATTTTTCTTCCCCCAAGGGATATTTATCTTGATCATAGACCAAGACACTATCGCCTTTGAATAAATCCCTAGGGTGGACCAACCAATCATATTGACACTTGACACACTATTTATGAGCCTCGTTGGTGAAGGTTGCATCTCTACGATGTTCATCAAGCTGTTCGAGATAGAGGAGACACTCTTCAAGTGTAGTCGTGTCAGGCAGTAATTCCACTGCCAACTTAAGAGAAGGAATATGAAACTCTATGGGAAAGACTTCATCCAACCCATAAATGAGTTAGAAAGGACAGAAACCAGTACCAGTCTTGACAGAAGTTCAATATGCCCAAAGTGTTGAATACAACATCAAATGCCAATTCGACTTGGTTGAATCGATTCTCCATTGGAGAATAGTATTAAAAGATGTATTGACATCCTCCACCTGACCATTCTCTTGTGGATAGTAGGGTGATGAATGTTCTTTATTAAACCAAAACTTCGATGTTAACTCATTCATCATCTTATTTTGAAAGTGACTTCCATGTTCTATGACAATCTCCTTCGGTATACCAAACATAGTGACAATCTAGTTGAAAACGAAAAGCATTGTCGTTTACCCGTCATTACTAAATGTTGGCATGGATTCGACCCACTTAGTGAAGTATTCTACCGCCACAATGATATAATGATGCCCCCTAGCCGAAGTCGAGTGGCATGTAGCTAAATCAATCCCCCACTTATTGAAGGGACCAACATCAATAACCAGAAACATAGGAGCAGGGTGTGCCCACATCTTCCAAGAGAAGATCTTACACGTGTGACACTTCTTGACTGAATCTATACAATATTTTATCAATGAGGGCCAGAATTATCCTACATGAAGGATTTTTTGGGTTGTTGTAAACCCAGACAAGTGATTTCCACATGCTCTAATGTGGCAGTCATTCAACACAAGCTCTTCCTCCTCATGAGTCAGACAATGATGGAGAACGCAATCAACTCCTTTACGATATAAAGTATCACCGATGATAAGTTAATTTTGCGCTTGATTGTGTGTTCGTCGATGCTCATCACGAGAAGTAGAGGAAGGGCACTTCAAATTCTAAATATACACAAGTATATCTACATACCAAGGATCAGAATATGCAATGAGGAAGAGATCCTCATTGATCAATGACTCTTCGGGAAAATCATTACCACTCTCAACCGAAAGTTCTGAAATTAGCTTATCAAATATCAAATACTTCTTAGACTTCGTCGAAACAAAGTCCAAATAAAATTCTTAAAGAATGACTATCCATCGACTAATCTTCATGTCGATGATCCATCGTGTCAACACATATTGAAAAGGATTAATGATGGTGTTACACTCCAAAATTACTCGCTTTGATAGTGTCGCAAGTGTCATCATTACAAGTGTCTCATTTTGGTCACAAGTGTCGCAAGTGTCAGAAAAATCATATTTACATAATGTCTATGTCGTGCCTATAACGACATCGGAAGGACACTTGAAACACCTCAAACAATTGATTTGGAAGAAGAGGAATGGGTTAACAGAGTTTATAAACCTTTTGCCACTAGAAAACCCATTCAAGAGGTATTTTTGGAGAGGAGCGCTCCCCCATATACTGTTAGGGAGAGTTATAATGCCCCGATTCCCTTTATGGGGAGCATTGCCACTATTAGGAGTGCTAGCGCTTGCTGTTATTCTTTCAAGGAGCGCTATAACGCTTTGATGTCCTTTTTGGAGGAGCGCTACCTATTCCAAGCGAATTTTGGTTTGTTGAGAAGATTGAGGGAAAGATCCCCTCAATATTTGAAGGTTGTTGGCTTCGAATCCTTGGTCAAGCCATGATCTTAGGGCAGATCCATAACTAAAGGAGGAAAATCCTCAACTTACCCCAAAGATATCTCAAGTGGTAGGGCCTTTCCAAGCCTATTTAAACAGGCCTTCTCATAGTGAAAGGATGGAAAGAATTGTGAAGCATCTAACCTATGATCTCATGAAGAAGGTGTCTTTCAGAGCATCAACATTCAGCGTGTGGACTATTGAGCAAGGGTTCGGACAAGGAGGGCTTGACAAAGCTGCTACACTCACATCTATGGTTGTAAGTATTCTTCATTGTTGTTCTCTTTAATATAATATGCTTGGCTTGTTTCTTTCAAATCTGTGTTTGATCTCACATGAATTTGTCTCTAATAGATAGATCTATTTTGAACTAATCTCAGTAGAGTAGGAAGTTGGTTGTACTTTTGTTTGTCTATAGGGCTTATTGAGGAGCATAAGATTGGAGCTCAACTCGAACCGTGCAGGGACAAACACCAGTAAAAGGTACTTCTTTTCTCCTTCCTCCTCACACATTAGTTTATCTAGATCTAAAAGGAAGTCAGTGTCCATGATAAGCATATTCTATCTTAAGAGTTAAGAGTCTAGCTCTCAAGAGGAGATCTACCTGTCTACAGGGAGATTTTCCTACAACAGAAATTGGCGACTCCACTAGGGATCGAATCAAAACTTTCATTTTTGGTTTTCCTCATAGACCTTGTCTTACCCTTTTTTATTTTTAGACCTTGTTCACCCCGTATGTTTGATTTCATATGTTTATTGAATCCTTATTCCATCACATACACTTTGAATGCCAAAATTCAACTGAGTTATAGGGTTTTTTGGACAATTTTCTAGGTTTTAGGACACCAGCACTCCCCTAGCACCAGCGCTTCCTAAAGGTCTTAGACAGAGCATTATAACACTTTGGTGCCCCTTACACTAGAGCGCCAGCCTTTCTTTGCAAAAAAACCTTTCCAGAATTGTATTTTCTAAGATCTAATCTCTATTTTTCCTTTGCTCAGCTTCTGTGTGCTTCAATGCTTCTTCCTATTGACCTTTGACACCCTTCCTCATGAGAAATAAGCACTTTGTTGTTCAGATTTTGTGGCCTTCTTCCTTATCTTGATTTTTTCTGCTATTGAGAACTTGGAATCAATCCACTGCAGTCTTTTCTCTTATCCAACTGAGCAGGAACTCTGGTGAAGGGCATCAGAAATCTGTGAATCATCTCATTTGGTTCTTTGAGGTCATTGTTCTTAAACATCTCTCTTTTGTGTGAATTGTTTGATTCTCTTTGTTATATTTTGTTTTATTTTTGCTTCTTGTTTCAATCATAGCAAGAGGGTGTGTTGTTTGTGCGAAATCCACTTATGCTTGTCTGAATCTCCTTGATCTAAAAGGGTAGTTGGCAGGAGAAGTTTTTGCATTGAATTAATCGTCATTCGCATACAAACGACAACGATACATATTAGTGATTGGTTTACATATTAGAAGGCATTTCTGAAATGTTTTAGCATTACATTAAATTCGATTGAGAACCAATTGATTGAGGACATTTCATATTAGTGTTTGATAGTGAAAACAACTCTTTCTCTTTCCCTTAATTATGCATTCATTGAAAAGAAATGATTGCTTATCATATTTTATGAATCTTTTGGGGAATTGAGTCATCATTCCATCAGTTTCACTTTCATACACCCTTTCAGTAAAGAACAGTTGTAAAATGAACGCTAATTAAAAACTATCTAGAACATTTTTGTTTTTAGGATCTTCCACCAACAGTAGACTAGGGTTAGCACTTTGGATTAGGCTGTGAGTACAACTCTCCAAAGTTTTCAAAAAAAACATTAGCATTCTGAGCTAGGGAGAGTCAAATCCAATTATCGCATCAGTTTTCTAGGATCCCCCTCTCACACAGGGGTTATGCACGAGGTCGCATTCGGGCGAATTATGGAGATTATCCCTCCGTGGTTCAACTGTTTGTAGTGGTCAGATCGTATATTGGGGATCACTTGAAGGTATACCCACGATTATGTGTGGGAGCCTCTCGGGTTGATTTCAGACTTGTTATCCTGCCCATACGTTTCGGATCAAACTATCGACTGTACCCACCCAGGGACTCACTGTGAATTGGTGTCTTTAGTTGCCATAATATTTAGGTACTTACACAAGGTGACGGTGAAGGGAAGTCTCACTGTACCTAGAATAGACATTGGTCAAACTCACTCAGGCTCCTTGGAGGGTATATCTACAATTACTGCGTGGAATCTTGCACCAAGGTGAAAGTCCATTAAGTAGGTCACCATTGTAACTATTCCACCATATCCTAGCCCCTTCTCAACTTGATCATGCGACGTTGGATTTCACCACCAACTAGTACGATCATCGAGAGAATTTTTTTTTGCTTGGTTGATTCCTAGATTTTATTAGCGTATGTTGTTTCTTTTTGATTAGTTGGCCCTAGTTTTTTAGTGTGTTCTGTTATTCTCCACTATTGAGCCTGTAGACAATAAAGGTCTTCGCCAATCACATAGGATGCAAGGGCTACCTCCAGAAGGCTATCAACCCTTGCCTCCTAACCCTCCAGAAGACAACTACCATAGAGAGGTAGAAAATCAATCTGACGTTGGAAGTGTTATTGCTCCTCTGTTAGATAACTCAGAAGGTGCTTTAGTTACGGTTGAAAATCCCACTACATCTGTGTCGGTAACCCCTCTCGAACCACTTTTAGTTCATTTAGACTCCCTTGGGAACATCATAGACGAAGAGGTCCCATGATTACTGGAGAGGACTTTTACCGAAACATATATGGGATCCACAGAACCAATCTTTGGTGATGACTATAGGACTCCTGTTCGTCCTAGCACCACAGTAGATACCAATCCCACACCTGCTCGTTCTGTATGGAGGAATTCATCGGGACACGATCTCTATGAACATTTCGAATATTTTCGACAACCCTTTCATCCTCATGACCCTCCTAGTGAAACAGGACCATCCGGTCAAACCATGAATCACCCAGTCGATCAGGTTATTAACCCTACTGTTACACCAGCACAAGTCCATCCTAATGCTGGACTCATGTCCAAGGCACTTCAATCTCTACCCCCGTTTCTACAAGCTTTTACTCTACAGCTCCACATGTTCCACACGATCCTACTGGGACATCTTCTCACCCGAGAATGCCAACCCCTATTGGCCAAACACAACCGGCTGGAGGAAAACCACCATCTAATGAACCTTTCCCTCCTGGAGGACTACCTTTCCATGGCGGGCCTACCCCTCCTGGGGTACAACCCCCTTTTCATGCTCCTCTTATAGGGAAACCTCCATTTGTCAGTCATTCCCCGGTCGTTAATCCACCGCTGGCAGGGGGGCAACCTTCGTTTGTTGGAAACCCTTCACAATCCTGGGGAGTATCTTCAGGAGGCACTTGCATTCAACCCCATGTTAGGGGGCACTCATCTCATAATCCACTAGGAGGGGTATCAAATCTTGTTCCTTCCGGAACATCTTAAGGACAATCTTATCCGGGCGGCATCCCAAACACCACCTGGAGTTCTCCGGGACCACAGTCTTATCCTCCTCATGGGTCTAATGTGTATCCACCTCCGAGATCTAATCCTTACCATTCTCAAGGGAAAAATGTTTATCCTCCTCATGGGCAAGCAAATCACCCAGCCTGTAATGCTTAGAACCCACCGGGTTATGCAAATGTTTCTCATCCATCATCGAATCATGCTTATCCTAGCCAACAACAACCGTATGTAGGAGGACCTATTGGTTACAACTATCCACCTAACCTAGTTTATGGTCCTACTGGTGTTCCTATGCCACACCAGTATCATCCACAAATTAACCAACAGCTACCTTTCCTTGCGACTCTGGATCTCCCAGATTTGTCTCGGTTAACTAATGATCCTATTTTTCATTCACCGGTTTGGTTAGTCATTCCAGCTAAACTTCCTTCTGATATTCCAAAATTTGACGGAAAATATGGTGAAGATCCAAACAACCATGTGATGAATTTCCATTTGTGGTGTTCATCAAACTCCCTCATGGATGATTTTGTACGTTTGCGTCTTTTCCAGCGAACACTTACAAGCTCAGCAACAAAGTGGTATATTGAACTACCACATGCTTCTTTTCATGATTTCAATTCCCTCGCCATGTCTTCCTCACGCACTTTCAACTGCCTATTCGCTACGAGACAGGTACTGAAATCTTGACCTCCCTTCATCAAACTAACTCTGTGCATATCTCTGACCATATTCATGAGTGGAGGCAATGACAAAGGATGATCAAGGAAATCATTCCTAACATATTATTGGCAGAATGGTTTACTAAATCACTTTTACCCCCGATCGCTCGCGATGTCGCTATGGGTGGCGCGGTCACAGAGGAACAAGCCATTTCTCAGGCTCAGTATTTAGATTTGGTTTATTCCCAATCTGGTACTTTGTATGATTTTCTTCCGAATGTTGCTCGAGCTAATACCGATCCATCTACGCCATCATCCTCATCTCATGCGGATGGTGTTATCGGTTCCGTCAAAACTCAATATTTTTCCCAATCGACCACACTCTCCTCTACCTCCCCCCAAACTCATATCTCTTAGGTGAATGCAGTTCAATCTGCCCCTTCACAACAATCTAGAGGTAAGAATAAGACAAAGAATAAATCAAAAAATAACAATGAACAACCAAAAAATCAAACACCTGCTACCGAAAAGCAAACACAACAGAAACTGAAATTCCCATGTATCATTTGTGGTGATGATCACTACACTCGAGACTATCCACTTCGCAATGAAGTGGCCCAAATTTTCCAAGGAAAGTCACAACCCCCTGTGCTTACTCATCCTTTTCCACAGTAGAAATCCATGGTTGCTGAAACCCCCTCTCCTAGGGGTAGTTCTAGCCATCCTAATGATGAGGCCTCGTCGAGTGCACATATTTATATGTTTAATGGGATTAATTTGAACACTCTCTCTAAGACATACGATACACCAGGTAACCCTGACAAAGGAAAAGACACTAACAGTATCGGTAATTTACCGGATCCATCATCGTCCTCCGTTAGTCTTCCATCGGTTAATCCTCCGTCTGGACCACTTCAGATTGAGAAACCTGCGTTCAACTCTATCTTACGCCCTCCCAAGA
Organism: Picea engelmannii; assembly: GCA_009831015.1. Classification (NCBI taxonomy): domain Eukaryota; kingdom Viridiplantae; phylum Streptophyta; class Pinopsida; order Pinales; family Pinaceae; genus Picea; species Picea engelmannii. The sequence continues at coordinate 46,423 of ML818936.1, read as the reverse complement.
GCACTATACATAAATATACCTTTAATCCTAGTTCACGTGATGCCCAGAACTACAACATTGTTGAATATTTGGCTCAAGCATCGTGTGTTATGTCTGCGTTAGAAGTTCTACAACACTGCCCCAGTCAACATAGAACACTCTTGGCTGTTATTGGTGCTGTTGATCCTGAGTCATCCAACCATATCATATTTAACCTGGATAATTATGTGTCTCGTCTCTCCCACCAACTTGCTTTCCAAGTTGATGTTGTTGTTCATAATCAACAAATCCACCGAACTATTCTGGATGAGGGAGCCTCAACTTGTGTCATGTCTTTAGCATGTTGGAAAGGTTTAAAATCACCAGCACTCAACAAATCCCCAACGATGTTACGCGCCTTCGATGGGCGAGGTTTTCATCCCCATGGGCTTTTACAGTCCCTGCCCATCCAATTGGGTGGCAAAACTATTACTGTTGATGTCGAGGTGGTCGATGCTCCCCTCAATTACAACTTGTTACTTGGAAGAAGTTGGTTTTATGCTATGACTATTGTTGCCTTGTCGATTTTTCGATGTGTCCAATTTCCTCATCAGGGAAAAATTGTCACTGTTGATCAGTTGGATTTCTGCACAACCTATGCTTGTGCTCCCGCTACCAACAATATTCCTTTCTTGGGAGACCATACGATCACGTATGAAAGCGTTGGTGTTGTCTTATTGAAAGATTATAGCCTCATGGGTACCTTCCCTACACCACTTCCACTGACTACACATCATATTGCCACTGTCGATATGATTTCAACCGCGGATTATCAATCTTTGGCATCATCTGACCCTTGGATTGTACCTTGTTCGTTGGAATTCGATGCACTAGGTGACATCGTGCCACTTAGTCCAGCCGAAAAATCATACATTTCTATCCAATCTGCTTCTCCCTCATCGGATGACCAACATCTATTGGTGCCTGACGTTTCCTCAATGCAATCATGGTTGAGTTCCTTGTCGTTTACGATCAACTACATTTCCCCAACTTTTCCTTCTGATGAACCTATTCCAGAATTGCTTCACATTGACAAGTTACCTTGGGATAATAACTGTCACCGATCCACTTTTCTTCCCCCTCGTGAAGAAATTCGGGAAGATATACACTCTATCTCCCCTCCTGATGTTGATTTTCCATCGTCTCCCATGCCTTCAACTTCTGATGATTTGGATCCAGTAGTTGACATGGTGATTTCTGCGGTAGGGTTATTGGAGCCTGATCTCCTTACCCTTATCGTGACCCTCGACATGTGTTCCTTCCCAAGTGATTATCTTCCATCTAGCGAAGATCTCCTGGAGGCCATGACCGACTTTTGTCCCTTGACATGGTATCCTTCCAGAACATTATCCTCTTCAAAGCCATGATCAAGAAGTAGTCACGAGCATAGTTTCTCTTCTTTGTGGCAAGCTCGTTAAAAAATGAAACAGTCACCTCTCTTGAACCTTCTTTTCATCCACCCTTCTCCTTTTTCTCATCTAGTAGAGAAATGGATGACAACCTCAAAGTCAGTGAATGACTTGAATCTTGGGGGGCATGTCTCTAGCCTTTGATGATCATTCTAGAGTTAAGCCACTAGCTTTCAAGATGGGGGCATACCGAGCTTAGTCTTTGTTCTTTCTCGTGCTCGTAAATACATGAGAATGCATCTGGGTAAACTTTTATCTCTTTTTCGGACCTGTATGGATACACGAAAAAGGAACCCCCTGGAGTCTCCTTTAAGCTCTTTTCAGACTCTCTAAACATGAAAAGATCACCGAGTGATCTTGTTTCCTTTCCCACTCGTTAAAAGGTTTGAAAGGGCATCTTTTGAGTGATAATTTATCTCTTTTTTGGCCTCGCGAGACTAACATTATGAAAAAGGACAACATTGGAGTCACCTTTAAGTTCTTTTCAAACTCTCTAAACATGAAAAGATTGTCGAGCGACCTTGTTCTCTTCACACTCGTTAAAGTATTTGCAGAAAATGTCTGTTGAGCGATAGTTTATCTCTTTTTCAGTCTCGTCAGACTACTTTGCGAAAAAGGAACTGAGAGAGTTCTCTTTTATGTGTTTTTCCAGACTCTATAATCATGAAAAACCTTCGAGTTTTCTGTCTTTGGACTCGTTAAACAAACATCGACAGGTCCATACGGGATCGAACCCTTACTTCTTCCTGTTCATTAAACAAAGGAAGAGGAACTTACCGAAGGTGAGTTATATCGAGCATGTGTTACCCTCCTTGAGCTCGTTAAATTAAAAAGAGGTACTCGTCTATCTGGATGGGGGAAAAATTGAAGGAAGAAATCCAAGCAGTTTTTGAGAACATTACCAAGTAACTCTTAGAGTCACCCTTGAACACGACACCTTGTCTTTGCACGTATTTTAATCCACTGAACCTCTGCACTGAGCCAATCCTTTGAGTTTCTTTTACTCCTTTGGGTCACCCGACATAAGTCACAGCATCCACTGCATCATCAAGTTTTGGTCCATGTCATGTTTCTGTTGTCATGCCTCAGTGTTCAAGGGAAGTATCCACCTCAAGAGTCAACCATCACAAATATCTTGTCTCAATATCCGTGTCAGTCCATGTTCATTTGATCTACCAATTACATCTCTGTGTCTATTTCATGTCGTTGATGGGGGATACATCAAGGCCCTCCTTCGGCGAGTCTATTCCTGTCGACTTCAACACATTATCCAGGAACTAGACTTAGAAACTAGTTAGTACTTTGGGACCTGCATGCCTCAATGGCAGGCCTCCTCACATTCGACAGTGGGCTTACATCATTGACCTCTGATCAAATGATTCCATGGATGTTTGACTTCATCTCATCCATTCACATTCGTTGGAATGTACTAGGGTACCTTCGGAATCATTGACATCAATGGTGATTTCCCTCACGCTTGTTAACGGTTTACATCATTGACCGGTAATCAAGTGGTTTCTACCATGTTTGACATAAGGACATCTATTCACATGGCTAGATTCGTACTACATTGGGATTGGTAAGAAGACCCTAGGTTGAGTGATCACTTTGATATGTACTTTGCCCAGGTTGCGAAGGAGTTTCTTTTGAACAATGACACATATACTGTCACATAGATCCACTTTGTATTGGTCATGGCTATGTCTTGTCATCTCATGGATCCACTATGTATTCTTCATGACTATGATCAATTCAGGTCATGGGAGTATAGATCCACAGTGTATCTTCAGTGGCTATACCTTTTATCAATATAATTATGGATCCATAGTGTATTTATGGCGGCCATACCTTGAAAGTCTCTATCACTCAAGCATAGGTATGCATGCCTTGGGTTTGAAGCATGTCTTAACATTTGTTTGATGGTTGTGTGCATCTTTTGTCGAGTTCTCTGAGCCCGCATCCTTGCTTGAAAGTCTGCAAAGTATTTCAGTTATCAGTTCTCATCTTCTAACTTCATACTTTGGGGGCCAATCTGTTACACTTCAAAATTACTCACTTCAATAGTGTCGCAAGTGTCGTCATTACAAGTGTCGCAAGTGTCAGAAAAATCATATTGCCATAATGTCTATGTCATGCCTATAATGACATTGGAAGGACACTTGAAACACCTCAAACAATTGATTTAGAAGAAGAGGAATGGGTTAACAGAGTTTATAAACCTTTTGCCACTAGAAAACCCATTCAAGAGGTATTTTTGGAGAGGAGCGCTCCCCCATATACTGTTAGGGAGCGTTATAATTCCCTGATGCCCTTTATGGGGAGTGTTTCCACTATTAGGAGCGCCAGCACTTGTTGTTATTCTTTCAAGGAGCGCTATAACACTCTGATGTCCTTTTTGGAGGAGCGCTACCTATTCCAGGCGAATTTTGGTTTGTTGAGAAGATTGAGGGAAAGATCCCCTCAATATCTGAAGGTGGTTGGCTTCGAATCCTTGGTCAAGCCATGATCTTAGGGTAGATCCATAACTAAAGGAGGAAAATCCTCAACTTACCCCAAAGATATCTCAAGTGGTTGGGATTTTCCAAGCCCATTTAAACAGACCTTCTCATGGTGAAAGGATGGAAATAATTGTGAAGCATCTAACCTATGATCTCATGAAGAAGGTGTCTTTCGGAGCATCGCCATTCGACGTGTGGACTGTTGAGCAAGGGTTCGGACAAGGAGGGCTTGACGAAGCTACTACACTCACATATATGGTTGTAAGTATTCTTCGTTGTTGTTCTCTTTAATATAATATGCTTGGCCTGTTTCTTTCAAATCTATGTTTGATCTCACATGAATTTGTCTCTAATAGATAGATCTATTTCAAACTAATCTCAGTAGAGTAGGAAGATTGTTGTACTTTTGTTTGTCTACAAGGCTTATCGAGGAGCGTAAGATTGGAGCTCAACTCAGACCGTGCAGGGACAAACACCAGTAAAAGGTACTTCTTTTCTCCTTCCTCCTCACACATTAGTTTATCTAGATCTAAAAGGAAGTCAGTGTCCATGATAAGCATCTTATGTATTAAGAGTTAAGAGTCTAGCTCTCAAGAGGAGATCTACCTATCCGCAGGGAGATTTTCCTACAACAGATGGCTACGACGATGGTCTTGCGAAGTAGAATATAATGATGAAACCTTTGGACATCATGGATAACTGCTAGAGCCAGTTTCTCAACATGAGTGTAGTTGAGTCCTGGTCTAACTAAGCCTTGACTAAGGTAGTAGATGATGTTTTCTTGGAGCATGTCATCCTCCTAAACCAATACCATACCGATAGTAGACTCTGTTGTAGCCAAATATAACAAGAAATATTTTCCATAATAAGGAGGACTGGGCAAAGGGCAGACATCGGGGCACTTTTCAATGCTTTGAAAGAGCATTGAGTTTCTTCATCGAAAAATAAAGGGACCCCTTTTTTCAAGAGAGGCATAAACCCTTTAGTTATTTCGGCATAGCTAGAAACAAATCACCGAAGGAAGTTATCTTTCTCCTATAGACTCTGAAGCTGGGGGATTGTGCACGGGGGAGGAAATTGAACTATTGCCTCCACCTTGAGAGTATTGACCATGATCCCTTTAGTGGACATGATAAATCCTAAAAAACGTCATGACGTTACACAAAAACTACACTTGTTCGTATTTAGGTGAATCCAGTAGTAGCAACACCTCTCAAAAATAAGTCGAAGGTGGTCAGGATGATCAGATATCTTATGAGAACGTGATGCTAGATCATCAAGATAAACCTCAACTATATGCTTGAGTTCATGGAAAGTGAACAACATGGCCTGCTGAAAAGTATCTCCAACATTTTTTAGGCCAAAAGGAATTGTTTTGTATGCAAATGTACCCCAAGGATATATGAAATCATTCTTATGCTGATCCTCAGGCTTGATTTGAATCTGATTGTACCCAAAAAAAATCATCCATAAAATAAAATACTTCACATCCCGCACATTCATCGATGATCTAATCAATGAATGGGGTAGGGAAATTATCTTTCGGGCAAGATTTATTCATATCATGAAATTCCATGCACACATGAATCGTACCTTGTTTTTTATTGATAGGAATAGGGTTTGACACCCATTCTGTCAACTGAAATTGATAGATGAACCAAACCTTAATCAATTTCTCTACCTCAGCCTTGATATTTGTTGCCTTGCGAGGGTTGACTGGGTGAATCTTTTGTCGAACATGCTTAGCATCGGGGTAAGTCCTAATCTCATGTTCAATTATATGAGGGTCAATGCCTAGAATTTCCTCATAATACCAAGCAAAAACATCACGAAACTTGTTAAATAATTCATTGTACACCTGAATATCCTCAGGGGAACAATTCTCTCTGATGAAGACGTTTTCAATGATGCCATGGGTTTTAGAGATGTCAATTGGAATCATTTCATATATACTCACCATGTTTCCATCAGCATAGATTTTTTTCATGGACAAAGGGTTAACAGGAAAAGTGGCATCTCCATTCATGGTCATGGTGAACTCTCCAGCTTCTACTCTCCTAAGCTCAAGTAAAAAGTAAGATCTATGGTGGAGGTCATCCCAAGGTCTATCTAACCCATTCATTGCCTATAAAATCACCTAGTCGGAGGGAAATACCAAGTCCAAAGCATCGTGAGTAGTAAGAGAGTATTGAGCCCAAATAATCTCAAGAACATGATCTATCTCCTGAGAGGGAGCAGGATCAATGTTGGTCAAGGTTTGTTGAACAATGTTGTATGCAACCTCGTCTCCGGATAGGGGCATAACCATGCTAGGATTCCCTCCCCCTTCCATCGAAGTTGATGGGGAAGGTAAAGTCCACATATCATTAAAATAAATCGTCCGAAAAGAAGTTATTTGAAATATCGCAGCCTTAGGCTAATTAGGGACAGTCAAAATAAACTTGACATCATTCAAAGGTGGCGGATAATCAAAAGTTCCCATTAGAGATGGAAATAGTCCAACACCTAAGTTGACGGTCCCTGGTTGTGGGTTATCAATCATTCGGACCATGGATGCCCCCGATGAAGGGTCAAGACAAGAGAAGGATAATTGATCAATGATTATTATCCAGTCTTCATGAGGAAAGCATAAGATACGAAAAATGGTGGATACAACTATTGTCATTGTGTAGGTCCAAATTCGTCCTAACAAAATATTGTAGTCAAGAGGCACGTCAACTACTTCGACCTCGACACACATAGTTTTTCCCTCCAACTGCATGGGGAAGGAAGGGATTATGGAATGTGGTCTAAAATAACGACCTTCAAATGCAGTTAACAATGTCAGTGACGAAGACAAATCGGGTTGGAAAATGGCCTTCCAACATGCCAACGACATAACGCAAGTCGAGGTGCCCTCGTCTACCACCGTGGAAAATGTTCCATGTCAATGATTCCATGGAATAAACCACTACTATCTGGAAAGTGACATGGTGAGGAAAATGAGGTTTATAATCGGTAGGGTCAAAAACAATAGTTCCTGAGTTAGTTGTCTCAGCAGCACCCAAGGAAGATAGCAATGTTTTTCTCTATGAGGGGAAACTCTAGAGAAATTCCAAAGAAGACATTGCATAAGGATTTTGTGCCAAATCCTCCACTACAGAGTAGTTATGAGCATCCCTTGCGTTCAAATTATGAAAATCCTTCTTAAATGCACCTTTAGGGATGTGAGTCATAGTTTCTCCCATAGTCTTCTCAATGTGAAGAGGAGGTGGTGGTTTGGAATCTTCTTTCCCCTTCTCGGCAGATTCTGGCATTCTGTAATCATGAGCCCTAGTCTGAATATGATCATCTAATATCATCATGTATATGTTTGTGGCTCCATTTTTATCATCAAGTGTGGGGGCACGTTGATTTCCCCTAGGCACGTTCATGGATGAGGAAGTGTGTGCCATATTTATTCCTTGAGGGAAAGGGTTAGTTAACACAACAGTTTGTTGTTGTGCCAAAATATTTTGGGCTTCCTCAAGCTAAGGGAATTGGTGAGTCAAGTGATCGTCCGTGCAAAGCTTACATGGAAACTTAACATTCCTCTTCTCGTTTTTTCCCTCACAAACATTATTAGAGGCCTTTTTATTCCCTTTACCCTTCTTTCCCTTGGCCTTTATTTTTGCCTCGGGTTGTTGGTTACCTTTGGGATTCGTCGGCTACACACTATGTACTTTCAAGGTTTTGATTGTGGGGGTAGTCGAACTAGAAGTCTAGATGACCACAGTTTGTTGGATCGATAACTGTTGCAATTGGTTAGTCAACTGATTTGTGGGATTATTTTGTGTTGAGCCTACTATACCATCGACATGAGGCCCAGAATTTGTCTTGGTTTTGTCAAAATTTGACCGTGGTGCATTTAAGAAAATCTCGTACAGCATACCGGATTGAGAATAAATCAATTCCCATTTTTGGGCTCTCATAATAACCTCTTCTTTGAAGAACACTCCAGAAGTCGCGGCGTATTTGGAGACACAAGGCACCAAGGACTTCAAGAACCACTCGAGAAAAAATGCAAGAGGGACATTTACTTTGATCAAGCTTCTGAGGTGATGCCATTCTCAGATATCATCAAAGATATGGATGGCCTTTGTGTGCTCGAAGTTGGCCAGCAACTCTGTGTCGATATCGTATCTCACCGGTAACTGAAAATGGTTTAATAAAACCATTTCCAAGTCATTAAAGTAAGAATACTTCGATTTGTCGAGCTCGATATACCATTTCACAGCACCCTCTATGAGAGTGCGTTGAAACAATCACAACTGGACAGATTCATCCTTCAATGATTTGGAGGAGCACCATAAGTGAAATGTTGTAACATGATCGTCTGGATCTTCGTCAGGATTTCCTTCAAATTTTGTTATGTCTAAGGCAAACTTAGTTTCCATAGGGGGCCAACGTGCATCATGACAGATCGGATTATTCAACAACCTTGAAAAATATAGAAAATAAAGAGTTGTCAGGAAATGTAACCTAGGTTGCGGCGGATTCAAAGGAAAAGAGGATCCTGGATTTTTACTGGCACCAGGTTGCCAATAAAAATTTTCTTGTTGGCCAGGGTTCTGGTACAAACCAGGGTATCCTTCACCAGTATAAGGAGTTTGCGCATTATTCTGCATTAGCGATGAATTCACATAATTCAATGACATACCTTGGTTAGGGATTACTCCCTGCATGGTATTCCAAGGACCTTGATTGGGGTTTCCCCTATCCAACCCTCCTGGCATAGGAACTACACCTTGCTCAGGCTTCCACTGAGCGTGGGAGGGGTTTTCCCTTATCGACATCCCTTGCAAAGGTAGAGAACCCTACTAGGGATTTCCAATACCTTGAGAGGAGAAGGCTCAAGTCATCACTCATGTGAAGGAACAAAGCCTTGAATAGGGTTGGGTTGATTGAATAAGGGGTTTCCCCCTTATGAGAATGTAGACGATGAGAAAGCGTTGTTTTCGAAAGCACCAAAAAATGATAAAGGAATAGACCCAAATGGATTCATATAGGACTGAGGCCCATGACTCCCTCCACTAAACAAGCTGGAATTGGTATTAAGCTCAGATGGTTGTTGGAAATAACCTCTAAGCGAGGGGGACGGAGGAGGGATATGACCCCCACCATAAGGGATTTCTTTAAACAGAGTAGTAGTGCCTATGAAGGATCCCTGCAAGGGAGAATTAGAACTCCTTTCCCCCAGACCAATAGTCTGTAGAGTAGATTAAGTTAAAGTCAATCTTGAGTTGAAACCTGACATCCCATATGAAAAAGGAGTGCCAGACATGTTTTGTATAATAGGAACAATGGTCATAGTTTTTGTGGGGATTGTGCCACTTCTAGAAGTTGTAGGTGTCTGGTTAGCAGTAGTCCTTGTAGGTGAAGGTGGGGGAGGGGGCACGACACCCCCTCCAGTCGCGACTAGGATGGAATTATGAGGAATCCTATTATAGGTAGAATTATTTTCTTCCATCACCAATCTCCTAAAAAGACGACCATCAGAAGTAGTCACCTCAGGAGGGACTACCTAAACAAGGATTGGCGCTGAGATATTAGTGATCGGAGGGTTTGTGGGCCTGAAGCCTTCAGCTTCGAGGTTGGAAACGATAGACTCCTCTACTGCAAGTGTATCTTCTCTAGTAATAGGCTCATGCACAAATTCCAGTGGCCTGATCGCTTCAAAAGAACCCTCTTGATCTAGCCTTCGCCTCAACGATGGCGGAGGTGGCTCCAAAGTGACCGGCAGTAGGCCTTGAATCCTACACGAATGAGGAAGTTTTTGATCTTCCACCTTGTGAAATGATCAACCGAAACTCTAAGGCTAAGCTATCAATAAACACAGAACACACACTAGAATGTCCCTAAATGTAAATCAAGCAATCAACAAAATAGCAGGAAGAACATTTACACCAATCAACACTAGAGCAACTTACCAGTGCAAGTGTAACTCGAACATGGAAACACCCTCTGGGTATACTCTACAAATCATGATCTGACATCTTCCCTAGGTACCGCGATATACCCCCGTAGCCACCTATGTAAGTCCCTACAAAAATGAAACTAGATTTCCATCTCACAGTCAGTTACCAAGCGAGTACAGTCGAAAGTCGAGTTGATCGTAATGAGAAGGATAGAAAATTATTAATCCTTTCAAGGGTACCGAAGGAAAATGGTATGGAAGAAAACTGAGGATCCTAAATGGATTCGAGGTCCACGAATCTCCGTATTCAAATGTGGTCAGCAAATATCCCAAGAACGACCCTCAATATATGATCCCCACTACATTTGGTCCAGCTTTGGAGGGGTTATATCCTATACCTTTCCTCATGTGACCTCGTGTTTAGCCCCTGTGTTAGAGGGGGGTCCCGGATAACTCTTATGAAACTGGAATTTTACACTCCCTATAATAGAATCTTAAGTTTATTTAAGTGGCCTTGAAGAGTTTCCTCTCCACACCTATTTCAAGGCCCTAAATCCTAGACTACTTGGTGTACCCTATAAACAGAAAATTCTAGTTGATTTTAGCATTAATCATTAGTTTTAATGGATTGATTACTCAGGTGGAACGGAAGTGAAACTAATAGTTTTCTTTGAGAGATGAAAGAGAATATTTAAATAATTTTTAGAACATTTTGTTGAAAGAAAACTACTTTCTACAAATTAAAAATGGATTTTAAACTTTGAAGGTGCAAACTTTTCAAAATAAAGACCAAGATCCTAAAATGCAATTTTTCCTAGAATTCTTTTTTGTTTCAAAATGCAATGAAACTACTAAAACTTTCAAGGAAGAATCCTAAAAGGAAATTTGGGTTCATAACTCTTTTCTTTTATAGAAACAACCTAAGCTACAAACACCAAACAAGCATGCATAATAAAATGCAAATGAAGTTAATAAACTACAACAATTTTTTTGTATATGCTTAGAAATGAAAATAACAAGAAACAATCATTTTTCTTTTTCAAAGCATAATCAAGAGAGAAGGATGAAAAACCAAATACTGACTCAAACCCTAAACCACTTCCTAAGAGCATGGATTCACTAGAATCCACAAGAGGACCTAAAACTCACAAGTACACCCTTAACCTTGACAACAAACAGAAAGAGACAAAGAAACAAAAGGATTTATTTACAAGTTCTTATATAATATAAGCCTTGAACCTAGCCAAACCACAGTTAACAGAAACCATAGAAACTCAAGAAGGCGTGAGAAGCCAAGGGATTCCTAAAAGGAAAGAAAATTCTTTTGAAAAAACTCTTCAAGACGACAGAAACCCACATTGTACACAATCAGTCGACATATGTATGTTAGTTGTGTATAATGCAGAACGTGTATGTATGTGGGTTGGGTATAGAAAAGGGAGCATACACTACTGAAAATTTGCAAAAAAGAAAAAGATTCAGACAGAGCACTCAACTCAGGAAATATTGTAAGCACCTGTAAGGTGACCAGAGACCCAAAAAGACTCAGAATAATTCTACAAACAGGAATTCAATCCCAAAGATCTCCTAAAAATACCATAGAGAGACTCCTCATTGGAGTCTCCAATTCTACTATGGGGAAAATCCCCCTAATCTGGGTCTAGCGACTAGGTATAGCCTTGACACCCTAAAAGACAAAAAAGATTATATTCTACCCCAAACCAATAACAAACTTACAATAATTAAGGGAAGAAAAGGAAGATAGAAATGTGTACCTTAATTCCTTACGACTGATGTCGATCCCTTCCGGTTGTTGTTCGTTCCACGATTGTAGGCCTCCTCCCAAAGCTGGCCTAAAACAATGTTACAGAACAAACTATGATAGCATATGATTACTTATCAAGATTATCTAAAGAGTTATTCATTCATGAAAACATGCATAAGCAAAAACACATAGACATAGAGATCTGGGATAAGAAGTTTTCTATTTTATTAATAAAAAAATTGGAAATTACGACCTAAATTTTGTTGGCGTCGCTCCACGAATCTCGCCTAGGATCCTATACTTTGTCTCCAAGTGAACTATTCCCAATATTATCCTTACCACCAACATGCCAATATAAGGGGAAAGGATGGATGGTATAAGGAGGATGGATGGAAGGTAATGTTGAGGATGAAACTCATAGCAGAATGCAGAAGGCTTGGAATACAAGGGAGAAAATTTGGCAGAGTTCTCTTGCCTCTAGTTTGATATATCCAAATGACCCCCCTAGGGCCCTTTTTATATGAGAAAATGATGGTTAATTCGTTTCCATAAGGGCTATAGAAGGTAATATGGTTTCAAAACCTAAGATAGCCCGTAAACTCCGCCGGAAAGCGCAAATTTTATATTTTTTTTGTCACTTTTTAGAGTACATGTGTGATTTCAATAGTGCAGCTAGCATATGTACATGGGATTTTAGGCATGCATCTAGCATATGTATGCGCTTTGTATATGAAACAAGGCATGTATGCCATACAAAAAGTTGTTTTTTGAGAAGAACTCTATCAAAATGGGTTGGCAGATCTATGAATGAGTAGGACAACATCAAGGATGCATAGAAGTGGCATTTTGAGTTATAAAAATTACCAACAACAAAATTTCACTATGAAGGAAATCTAATGTTTGTTAGCTTTCCTCCTTGCATAGGCACAAGTGCATTTCCAACAACATTCCAACATGAAGGAAATATAGCACACACTAGTTTTCCTTCTAACATAAGCACAAGCACATTTCCAAAAACAACATTGCACTATGAAGGAAAGCTAGCACATGATAGCTTTCATTCTAGCACAAGCACAAATGCATTTCCAACAAAAACATTGCACCGTGAATGAAAGCTAGCACCTGATAGCTTTCCTTTTTGCACAGACACAAGTGCATTGGCAACAAAAACATTGCATCGTGAAGGAAATCTAGCGCCTAATATATTTTCCTTCTTGCAAAGGCACAAACACATTGTCGACAACAACATTCCACCATGAAGGAAAGATAACACATGCTAGCTTTCCTTCTAACAAAATAATAAATTCATTTCCAATGGAAATCCAATGCTTGCTAGATTTTATTCTTCCATAGGCACAAGCGCATTTCCAACAACAACATTGCACCATGAAGGAAATCTAGCTCCTTCTAGATTTCATTCTTTCATAGGCACAAGTGCATTTCCAACAACAACCTTCCACCATGAAAGAAAGCTAGTGCACACTAGATTTCCTTCTAACATAAGCACATGGGAATTGCCAACAACAACATTGCACAATGAAGGAAAGTTAGTGCATGCTAGCTTTCCTTATAGCACAAGCATGTACAAACACATTTCTAACAACAACATTACACCATGAAGGAAATCTAGAGTCTGCTAGCTTTCCTTCTTGCACAAGCACAAGCACATTGCCAACAAAAAAATTGCACTATGAAGGAAAGCTAGTGTATGTTAGCTTTCCTTATTGCATAGGCATAAGTGCATTGCCAATAACAACATTCTTCCATGAAAGTAATCTAGTGCATGGTAGCTTTCCTTCTAACAGAAGCACAAGTTCATTTCCAACAACAACATTGCACTATGCAGGAAATCTAGTGAATGTTAGCTTTCCTTCTAACACAAGCATAAGCACATTGCCAACAACAACATTGTCCCGTGAAGGAAAGATATCACCCACTAGATTTATTTCTAGCACAAACACAAGTGAATTTCCAACAAAAACATTGCACCATGAAGGAAAGTTAACACCTATTATATTTCCTTCTAGCACAAAGACAAATGCATTCCTAACAAAAACATTGCACTGTGAAAGAAACCTAGCACCCACTAAATTTCCTTCTAGCACAAGGAAAAGGGCATTGTCAACAACAACAATGCACCGTGAAGGAAAATTACCGCCTACTATATTTCCTTCTAGTGAAAGAACAAGTGCATTGCTAACAACAAAAATGCATCGTGAAGGAAATTTAGCACATGCTAGTTTACCTTCTAGTGCAAGCACAAACGCATTGCCAACAACAACATTCCAATGTGAAGGAAAGATAGTTTTCCTTTTACAAAAATCATAAGTGCATTGCCAACAACAACAATTAAATATAATGTTAAAATTCAAGTAAAATGATAGAAAAGGAAATCAACCAACATTTGGGCCAAACCAATTGAAAATCATCCAATTTAAAAATCACCAGTAGTTACTAACACTTTTGGTAAACCCCAATCAAAATCACCCAATTTGGATGAGAAAACATGTCATATGAATCATGGCATGGCCCAAAAACACATATTAACAATTATGTACACATTTCCAAATAGGAAAATGTGTTACAAGGAATAGCACATGCATTTCAAGGCTGTACCCAATACGTCTCTACATCTTATGCCATTTTCTTACATGGTACCAACCCTTAAGCCATGTTTCTTTAAACTTAGTATGAGATGCACTGATTAATTAAAATCCACACTTCCTCATGAAATTGAATACTCATAGCTTATGTCATTTTTCATCTCCATTGAATAATTGAGACATGCCCTTGGTCATAGGGGCTTCAATAGGAAGACAATACATTAACATGTTCATTCATAAAAGGGGTAAAAAAAAATTGTCAAAACCTAGAGAAATATATTGAGGTGTATTAAGGCGTGTAGTGGGGTTTTTAGTCATATACATAAATATATGTATTAGGGGGAACACACTCAAGAGGGGGGGTTGAAAATATAAAATATCCAAATCCAAATCCATGGGTGTGCTCAAGAGGGGGTTGGAAATATAAAATGGAAAAGAATCCAAATCTATGCTCATTTTGTTTTACACAGTTACCTCTCACAGTGAAACCCTGGGTCGATCGAACACATTCAAGGTTAAAGAGATCATTATAGTTTGATTCTTCTGTTGATTCTTCCCGACGAAGAGATGATGATGAATTCGATGCAAATGATGACTGTGAATGAAGGAAGATGACTTTGAATTTGTTTATCTACTCGGCGATGATGACAATGGTGATGCCTTGCAACTTAACTTAGTTCCTTAGGAAAATACAATGACTAAAAAGGCCCCTCCAAACCATCACCTCCTACTCAGGCTAGTTAGTATAAATAATTACTTCATTCATTGTCCCTATTTTCATTATATTTCTCCACAATACATTGTATGGGATTGTTTTTAGATTTTGACTATTCAGTTAATGAAGGATTTATGTTTTGTGTATTGGTTGTAGATTTTTTTAGCTTTATATCCTTTGAGTGGATTAAGATTTCTAATGTGGGGATTTTAAGGATGATTTGTTTGTTTTGAGTATTGGGTTTGTAGTTTCTTGAAGCTTTATTGCCTTTGAGTGACTAGATATTTTACGCATCCGGTTGTTCTGTTCTTAGAGTTTCTGGTGTTTTTGACCATATATATATGGTATTGATAGATAAATACATGGTTTTGGGATTTTTTAGGATATTGCATTGACTCTTAGTTTTTTTTAGGGTTATGTGCATTTTGAATGTTTGTCCATCATAGTTACTCAAGTTCACATGCATTTTAGTTGTAGGGTTTTCAAGGCCTTTAGAATTTATTTAATTATCCATGTAGATTTAGTACGATAGCTCATCTTGCCAAGCCTGTTGTTTTACAAATAGTGTATTTGAGTGCTTCGGTTCTTGTTTTGTTGGAAGTGGTTTGAGAAATGTCCTCCAAGGTTGAGTGATGTAGTCTAGTGTGGATTTTTTTTTCAGTTGAAGTTTCAGGCTCGAGGTGTGGTTGTTAGGTGGAGATTGATTGTGACTTGCACCTAGTCTCAATGCTCATATTGGTGCAATGAACGCTAAAGTTAAAATGGATCCTTGTTGACTATATAATACCCTTTCAAGTATCCAACTCACCAATGAATTGAGGCCTTGATGGTTTAGGATTAGTAGCTATCAATGAAGAAAATAGAAATTTTGATGTATCTCTCCATTCACCCTTCTCAATTTGCTTGTTTTTTGGTGTTTCTTTTACATTACATTTATATGCAATAACTTGCATATTATTATTTTCTCATGTGTTTTACTGGTGGTTTTTCACATATAAGGTGTTATTTCTTCATATATTTCATCGAAAAACTATACAATTGTATGAACTAATTGGCTTGTCAAAGTCTCTTGAAAAAACGTTGTCAGAATACAATGGTATTGATATTTGACAAGGTTTTTCATTTTGAGTGTTTGATTGCAATGGATGCAACAGACCATCTTCACTTGTTCTGCTTGATGCAAGAATTTCTTAATACCAAAACATTTTTTTAAATCGGTTCTACTTTCAACAAACTCACAAGTTCTGCAATCAAGTTTTACCTTATACTTGACTGCAAGTTTTGCATTCTAGTCATGCTTCGACATTTGTTTTTCTTTTTTTTTTCTTTTTTTTTAGCACTTTGTATTGTATTGTTGATATTTTTTGGATGTTATGTTTATTCCTTTGGATCTGTCTACACTTATTAATATGTTTTAGTTTCATTAGAAGTAGTGGATTATCCCTTGGTGTTTTCATAAATGAGAATCGTTCATAGCTATAGTGGAGATTATTTATTGTTTTGTTTTGTTTCTTGTAGAAATAATCATTACCATAATGATATTCATGGAATATAGTGGAAATCCATCTTGAAATGAAATATCAACAACATATTAAAAGGTGTCATTTCTACTGGTAAGTCCCCTTTTTAAACTTGCTTTGGGTATTTACTACCTTTTCCCTTGGATTTTGTATATGGACAACAAGGAGGAGTGGAGGAAGACATTACAGGAGAGGCATTGAAAGTAGAGAAAAAATTTGAAAATATTAGATAGATCCATTTGCAAGTACATGAGACGTTGAATAAGTCAAAAGAAAAGTATAAGGCTAGACATGATCAACATAGAACTGGGAAGTCATTCAAATCGAGAGAAAGTGTTTGGTTACAGCTAAATAATGAAAGACTACAGGGTCCTGGTAAGGAGATCAAGGATCTACAATATGTCCCTTTCAAGGTATTGGATAAGGTGGGAGATAACACCTACAGACTCACTCTACCTCCATACATAAACATTTACTCAATAATGAGTGTGGAGAATTTGAAACCCTTTAAGCCATCCATGTTGGATGAGGAGGTGGAAAAGGTCCTATATACCACAGAGGACCTAGTACCAAATGCTTAGAAAAATTGGAATAAGACATAGTTTTTCAAAGGAAGTTCAAAACTACAATATAGGGGTAGCTTGACCTTTGGAAAATTGGGTTGAAAGGAGAACTTCCAGGAAAAAAAAATGGTACTCTAGGGAGAAGGTAGAGGAAAAGTTTCCTCACCTCATTCATTAAATATTTTGGGGACTAAAAGCCTCCTTAAATGGGGAGGTATGATCTGGATTGGATAATCAAAAAAAAATTCATCTATCTTGGTGCTTTATAGGTGGAAACAATTGGAAGAATCAACTTGCAAGGATATTTTAGTGGCAAGTCCCAATGTGGGAAATTGGGATCCGGAACCTTCCAAATCCATTTCTAGGAATTAAATATAATGTTTTGGGGTTACAGTGTTTAAAAATTGTGCACACATCCTTGACGGTGTTCTACACTCCGAGACCTTTCCAACAATGCGTAGAACACCTCAATCAGAGATCATATGCAACAGTTATGCCTCCCACAAGTTGACCTACCTTGTTGACAATCATGGTATAAGTGGATGCCACATAAACCCCCATTACTCACACATATATGATATGGGTCTAGTCACATGTGGACTTTCAAGAATATTCTAGAAGGTCCAAACCTGATCATTAATTAAGTGTTGAGAAAGTCAAAACTCTAACCCTAGATGGATATCAGGCTATGTTAAATACCATGCCACTAGGAGGAAAAAGGTGTTCCATTATTTTGAATGGTACTTTTTCCATAATTGAGTAGAGCATCCAAGGAGTGGTATTTTGAGAATATAACAGAGGATGTAGGATATTTTGTAGCATACATTCATGCCATAGTGTCAAAGTCAACTTCACAGTGAGTGCCTCTTTCTTTGTACTTGCTTTCCATAACTGAAGAAAATAGAGAAGAGCATAGGCCTCACCTTCTCATTGGGTCTTCTCGCAAATTGGGTTTCCCATTATACATCTTGTGTTTGATTGTATGGATAGTGTGTATATTTTTTCTTGTTCTTTCATTTTTGTATTTAGTTATTTTCATAAATTCAAGCAAAGCTAGTAATTAATTAATCTGGGATCTAAGGAAAATTAGTCTGCATAGTATAGTATTTCATAACATTATAATATTTTTTGTGACAATCTATTCTAGTGGAATATGTGTGGAAGTTTACAGATCACCCAAATAGATTGAAAATAGAAAGAGAAGTAACTCATGCATTGAGAATTAGATACAAGAATGGATGATAAGCCTCTTCAATGGGGAAAACTCCTTTTACAATATAACAAATGTACAAGATGAGATGTTTTCTAAAACTATGCCTCCCTGGTATATATAGGAGACAAAGGGTACAATTACAATTAAAGGGTCTAGCTAACCAATAAGGACAACAATAATATAGCAACAAAAATGTAATAACTCAATATCTAGGGCTTAACACTCTACCTCAACCTCAACCTCTACAAAAACTCATCTAACAAACATCATATTTAATTTCATATTTAATTATCGTTATACATCATATCAATATTTGTCATAAAAACAAATCCAAATAGGAATATAATTTTGTTTTTCCATTCTATGGTATATGCGAAACAAGAATAAGAATGCAAGCAAATAAATTGCCATCCAATCAATTGTAACCACTTCCAATAAACATCTACCAATCTTATGCTTAAGATACTCAATATTTGTGGTGAACGGACCATGACCATCATCCTTTAATCACTAAGTGATAATTTGAGCCATACAAATTGAAAATGTTATTGGTTTGACACACAAAATTTTCATGTTTCAATCAAGTGGCATTCATGCACTCTTATTCAACATATTAATATTATGTTAAATGTTCCTCACTACAATCCTTACAATATTTAAACAACATAACAAGTATATTCACATCGTAGCATCCAAAGAGACTATCATTTTTTTACTTGGGAACCTATGAGTTATATCCTCATTCCATTCTTTAATTAAACTTGGGATTGATGAATGCATGGAATTTCTACACTGGATAATTAGACAATAGTTATCTTAGGGGTGTAGGAAACTGTCCTAGATATGAAGATGTAGTAAAGGCTTAAAACAAGACCAATATGTGGGAAATAGATACACTAAATTTAAATCAAAACATTCAAAGAAAGACCAATAAGACCTAGTTAGAAAGGGATACAACCCATGCTAGGATGGCTTCAAAATTACAAAAGTTGCACATTGAATTAAGAAGGTCAAGACTAAGTTTATACCTATTTTGATCATACATTTGGTCATGAATACTTGCATGGATTCAAAATATACACATAGTGATTTATAAA
Source organism: Picea engelmannii (assembly GCA_009831015.1). Lineage (NCBI taxonomy): Eukaryota > Viridiplantae > Streptophyta > Pinopsida > Pinales > Pinaceae > Picea > Picea engelmannii. The sequence goes on along the minus strand of ML818936.1, from coordinate 27,087 downwards.
ATGGTACTGAAGGTTTGAGAAAAGCATGATCCGGATTATTTTTGGCACGAAATGAGAGCGGAGATATAATAAATAAATGTATAGAGATATATCAGAGATCCAATAATATAACAGAAATGTATCAGAGATGCAACCATAAACACAGAGATACAGTAATACACAATTTTCTATTAATGAGCGAAAATGTACAAAGATTGTAAAAATACAGAGTGAAAGACTTGCTAGAATGATGGCAGCTTATCTATGAAAAGAGTTGTTTCTGCTACTCGCATTCGCAAGAAGATGATTTTACAATGAGGCTCCAAAGGCCTTTTTATCATAAAGAAAATCCAAAACCCTAACCCCGGAAGATGAAAAGCCAACAGTTTTGTGGATCCTGTTTTGGGTATTTTGGTGTATCAACTTCCCAGGGGCATAACTTTGGCATATGATCTTCGTTTGGGGCACACGATAGCTTGTTGGAAAGGTATCATCAAGGAGATTCATTTTGGGGGCTCAATCAGAGCCTTTGGCTATCATTGAGAAGCTATATCCTGAAAAACCTTCATTTAGGCCCTCAAAATGGCCCCAAAAGTTAAAAACTACTAAAAATAGTAAATTACCAAAATTGCTAGAAAATTGTTTTGATCCAATTGGAAAAGGTGGGTGGTCATCGATAGCCACCTAGTTCAATCCTCCCTCCTTAGGAAACAATGGTATTCATTGCGTTGAGTGCTAGGGGAAGAGGGAAAAGTGTTTGTTGAATCTGCATCTTGGTGAGTTGCCTTCCTTACTGGAGGCATTGCATTGCTTGGTTTGTGGAAGACTATCACAAACCTATTATTGGTGGAGTTGAATCTGTTCAACCAGTCTAGCTACATAAGATGATTGTGTGCAGAAGGAATATTTTTTATTTTCTGCAATCTTGCTAACCTGTTTATGTTGGATAGAAGGTGCTTGGACCGAGGCTATAGTGGTTGCAGTATCCTTTCATTCACCTTTTGAACAGATTGTGAAGAAGTTGAATTTTGTAGTATGAGATACTATCTTGCGACATTGTTTAGGTGGGATAGTAGTTGGAACTACCTCTGTTGGAAAATCTTTAACAGACAGCGCATGCTTGTATACTTGTCATTGATGGCAAGTACAACAGTGAAGATGGCATGAGTACATAAAGTATGAAATAGATGGGCATTATGAGAAGATGATACAGGGAGGATTTGTAAGGTTTGGTCATAACGGATTCTATATGTTGTAATGCATCATCCAATTCAATTGTCAGGAGATCATGCTGGAGTTTCGGTCTAGAATGATGTCTCTGGAGGGGACACGAGTTGTGCCTGATACTCAGAAATGACTTGTTCGTGTAGCTAGGAGAGATGAGGGTTTGTTGCACTTTCAATGGCTTAATCGAACAAGTAATGTGGTAGAAGTTGATCAAATCGGATTACCAGATGAAGCTGTATTTGAAAAGGTCCAGGAAACCCTCGAGCGAGTGTACATTTTGAAATTCAAGGAGGATGATCTCAAATTCTGTTTCTGGATGCAGGTTCCTGATGACCGTCAGATCAAGTATTGATTGGGACTGTTGATCTGGACTGTCGAATCCATTTCGAAGTTTCGCGACTCACGTTTTGGAAAGGCAAGAAATATGATCATTGAAATCACGATTTAATCCCAGCTGTCAATTCACGATGTGTTCTAGACCGTTGATCTGAGCTCCATCTCGTAGCTTCGCCTATCGTGACTTGGAGTGACAAGAATCTCTACCGCCAAAATCGTGATATGCGAAATCGCAATTTAACCCCAGCCATCAATTCACGATGTGTTCTAGACCGTTGATCTGAGCTCCATCTCGGAGCTTCACCTATCGGGACTTGGAGTGACAAGAATCTCTACCACCGAAATCGCGAGATGCGAAATCGTGATTTATTCCCAATCGTCAGATCAAAGTGTGTTATGGACCGTTGATCTAAGCTTCATTTCAGAGTTTCGCTTATCACAACTTGGAGTGACAAGGACCTTCTTCGAAGGAATCGCAAGACACGAATTCACGATGAGATCTGGACCGTAGACTCATTGAGGTCATGGACCGTTGATCTCAACTCCATCTCGAGGTTTTGGGGATCACGACTTGGAGAGTCGAGATGCCTCATATCCAAACTTATGAAAGGCAAATTCATGAAAAGCACTTTTTGCATAAGCGCTTGGTCATGGCCTTGGTTATATAGAGGAAGGCGCTAGCGTAGAAAATCTCCGTATCAGAGTTTCGGAGATCGTGATATGAAGTGTCGAGACACTTGGCCACAGGAATGCCGAAATGTCGAAACCCAATTTAGAGGCAAGATTAATAAAGTTCATTCAACGGTGCAGATAAACTTGAATATGATCGGAGGGTTACTATGCTCTCTCATAGTTAATTTACCAGTTACGAATCTATTAGCGAAATGGACTCATGATTGCTGATTGGTTGGCGTTTCAGTTGCTCAGACGGTTTTTTTTCTTTTGCCTAAGGAGATGCGAAGGGGAACCACCGTGGGTGTGTGTATAAAAGAAAAAGATACAGACTGTGCGTGGTTGTTGTTGCTCTAGATGAAAAATGAATTAAACGATAAGAAAGGGAAAATCACATAATGCGTAGAGTGAGACTGGGAATATGCGCAATGTGAGATAAAACTCAGAGAAGAGTAACAGATGATGAAAAGACTTGAAGCAGAGTATAATGAAAGAATGACTTGAAGCAGAGAAGAATGACAGAACAAGTTGAAGCAGAGTAGAATGATAGAACAAGTTGAAGCAGAGCAGAATCACAGAACAAGTTGAAGCAGAGTAGAATGACAGAACAAGTTGAAGCAGAGCAGAATCACAGAACAAGTTGAAGCAGAGCAGAATCACAGAACAAGTTGAAGAAGACCAGATTTACAGAACAGAGAAGAAGTGGTAAGAATTGATTTATCTGTGTAGTTGTCTGTTTATTTATTCATTAATATTCCAGGGTGGTTGGGAGGTGCCAGGGAGGACTGTTGTCCTCAGAGGTTCAAGTGGAATCTTGAACACAGGGAGTTGTAGCTGTCATCTGGTTGCAGCCAGAGAAACCAGGGTGGCAGGGTGGTGCAAGGGAGAACAAGTGTTCTCTGTTATACAGGTTGGAGCCTGTGTAACTGGAAGTTGGTGCTTCCATCCAGTTGGTGCTGGAACATTAGGGAGTTGGTGCTTCCTTCTAGTGGGTGCTAGAGAAACAAGAGAGTCGGTGCTCTCAAACAAGTTGCAGCTTGTAAAACAGAGGTAGCAGCCTCACATTGAGTTGGTGCTCAATTATATATGATGTACAGAACTTAAAAGACTGCCTATCATTTCGAAGAAGAAGAGGTTTTCTCCCTTTATGGGTTTCCTCGTGAAAATCTGTCTCTTTGTATACCTTATGTGTGACTGATTCTCTTTACTTTTACTATCCATATGTTGTATAATGTTGATGATCACTTGAAGAAAGATTAAGAATGCTTTAATAGACTTAAAATTGTTTAATCTCAATAACAACTGATTCACCCCCCCCCCTCTCAATTGTCTTAGTAATTTCAACAACCTCTGGTATCCTGTAGATATGACCCCCCAGAGTAACAATGACACTACGGGGTCAAGACTCATAGATAGCATGGCACTTCCACATATATGGTTGGCCCAAGAGAACATCACATACATCCAGCGGGGAAACATCACATAATACCTCATCCTTGAAGGGATGTATGTCGTATGACAATCGACACTGCTAGCTGACACGAAGATGTCGTCCCTGGAGAAGCCACCTGATGTTGTATGGTTGCGGGTGTGGTGTTATTGACAATCCCAACTGTTTGACGACCTCTGCTAAGATGAGGTTCTGTTGGCTTCCGCTATCAACAATAAAATGCAGCGGGGTCCCCTTCACCCACATCTATGAATGAAAAAGGTGCTCCCCCTCTTCAGGATCTATTGGTTCTTATGGTTTAATTGTTGCGGTCATGACAATAACAATGGGGTCTGCGTCATTTATCTGTCTTCTATTAGTATTTTTTGAATCATATTCTAAATTAGGGTTCGGCTCCTTATCTTTTATCTCAGCCACCAATGACTATTTTGAGTGACATTCATCGATGTTGTGCCAAGGGATTTTGTGGAAATCGCACCATTTTCTGGTGTCCTTCTTTGTCTTTTTGTGACCCTTCTTTTCCTGTGTCTTGGACTGGTTTTCACGAGACTATTTGTTAGGGTCGTCTTTATCATACTTTGGTTATTGCGGATTTTCAAACCCAAACTCTTGTTTGTTCTGGTGCTTAAATTTCTACTCAATTTTAACAACATATCGATAAGCAACACCGAGCGATGAGATGTCCAAAAAATTTGTTTTGGTTTGGATGTATCTATGTAGAGCCCCGCGGTATTTCAAAACCAAATTTCATTCGAAGTCTTTGATACCTAGCTTGGTGCGCAAGGTATGGAAGGTATTGGTGAGCTCCGAAATTTCTTGGCCCCTCTCTTTCCGCAATGTAGTCCATCTCATGTATTGGTCCTCATAGTTGCCAACAGGGTAATATTGTTCCTTTACCGCATCCACAAAAAAATCCCAAGTGGGCTTGGCCCCATATATTCCACTCCTATGTGGAAATTTTCTCCTAGTAAGTTTCCCACCAATGTTTGACATGGGGGAGAGCCTTAAGGAGTGTGAAGGTGATATTTTCCCTATCAGAGAAATTATGAACAGAGAAATAAACTTCTAGCAGATTTAACCATTTTTCTAGGGCATATGCATCTATCTATCCTTCAAATATGGGAACATCAAAATTAACTTGTACCTTGAATGGAGAGGTGCCTCCAAAGTGGATTCTTGATGAAGAAGTGCCTATTGTTATCGACAGGCATTGAAGGATGTGGGAAAAATTCTCCATCATTTCGTCCCTATGTCGTGTGAGATCTTGCTCAAGCAACAAATTAATAGAATCGTCTGCTCTGTCGTTTTTATTTTATTCTGCCATCGAGGGTTTCTTGGGCATGTGAGAGCAATTTTCCTCAAGATAGATAAGCTCGAGACCCAACTTGCTATACTCATACCTCGTTAGAGACATGCACTGAAAAACGATCAAGATCAGCCTGCTCTGGTACCACTGATCCAGATTATTTTCGGCATGAAATGAGAGCAGAGATATAATGAAACAATGTATAGAGATATCTCATATATCCAATAATATAACATAAATGTATCAGAAATTAAACCATAAACACAGAGATACAGTAATACACAATTTTATATTAATGAGCGAAAATGTACAAAGACTGTAAAAATACAGAGTGAAAGACTCGCTAGAATGGTGGCAGTTTATCTCTGAGAATAGATGTGTCAGCTACTCGCATTCGCAAGAAGATGATTTTAAAATGAGGCTCCAAAGGCATTTTATGATAAAGAAAATCCAAAACCCTAACCCCGGAAGATGAAAAGCCAACAATTTTGTGGACCCCGTTTTGGGTAGTTTGGTGTATCAACTTCTCGGGGATGTAACTTTAGCACACGATCTCGGTTTGGGGCGCACGATAGCTCGTTGGAAAGGTATCGTAGAGGAGATTCATTTTGGGGGCTCAATTAGAGCCTTCAACTATCATTGATAATCTCGATATCTAAAAATCTTCATTTGGGCCCTCAAAATGGCCTTGGAAGTTAAAAACTGCTAAAAATAGTAAATTACCAAAACTCCTAGAAAAATGTTTTGAGCCAGTTGGAAAAGGTGGGTGGCCACTGATATCCACCTAGATCAAAGCATCAATGTGTTATAACCAAAATTTATTCATTCACAACAAATCATGTTTATTTTCTGGTTAATGTCAATGTGGGCTCATATGTTGATCTAGTTCACATGCAACCTTACTAAGAGACCTAAATTAAAAGAAAAACTTAACTTCTTTCTCAAGAAAAGACCTCAAGCATCAGAGGAAGGATTTTATCGTTTGGAATAGGCTATGAACTTAAGTGAATATTACTAACGGAAGGATTTTATCCTCTGGAATAGGCTATGAACTTAAGTGAATATTACTAGAATGCAACATGATGGTTAGGATTAGGACATCAAGCTAAAAAAAAATCCACTACCAATTCAAGGTGAGTAAAAGGAGTCTGATTAATAAATATCCCTATCTTAAATAAACAGATAAAACCAAGAGAGAAATATGCTAGTTACTACACCAAATGGATCCATTGAATGCATTCATCCCCCCATAAATACTTAAGACTATTAAACTTCAAACTTAAATCGATGACCAATAAACTCATTTATAGTATTTCCTTTCAAATATTACATGCATATCAATCAGTGAAACATGTAATATATCCCTAATTAGAATATATGATAAAGATATATAATTAGACATAATTAATAAACTCTTATAGATGGTCAATTCTTTATGAAGATTCATGTCTCATAATAATACATGTATAAGTAAGGGAGTTAATCATGTTGTGTCTCTCCACTTAAGAATTAATCAATACAACTTCTATGCAATCATGTATATATGTGATTAATTCCCTTCGAACGGTACTATAAAATGTTCAATTTGGGCACCTATTTGTTGTAAATAAATAACCAGGAAGTGACCGAGGATGGATTTTTTTTGGTTGTGGGAAAAATATCCTATTTGCGACTAAGGTGAATGAAGGCTAATTCCATGTCTACAACATGGAAGGCTATCCTATTATTAAAGTGGTTGTTTGAAGGAGTTATCCTAGATGTTTCCACAAACCACGTACATGTATAGGGACATGAGTCATCAAATGAGTCAACCCTCTTTTTTTTTCCATTGTAGATTAGTGGACATTAAGTAACTTCATGAGCCACCATCAAACAATGTGTCATCATTCATTTACATCACCGTGCCTATACCCAATTGTGGACCCTACTATTACACGTCAAAATCGCTCAGCAGGATAAGTGTCGCATTGTCCCTCTCAATTGTCGTAAGTGTCGCATCAACTTTCGCAAGTGTCGCAAGTTGGTCACTGGTGTCGCATCAATTTTCGCAAGTGTCGCAAGTTGGTCACTAGTGTCGCAAATGATGTTCAGACATACTGCCATGTCAACGACATTAAGGGAGCACTTATAACATCTCACATGACTGATTTGAAGGAAGAGAACTGGTTTACTGAATTCAAACAACTCTTGACACCTGAAAGGAACCCTGAAACAAAGGTTTTGAGGGGGAGCGCTCCCCTACTTCAGTTCCAGAAGCACTGGCGCTCCCCTATAATGCTTCAGGGAGCGTTATAACGCTCCTCAGCCCCTTTTGAAGGAGTGATGCTCATCTTGAGAGCGCTGGCACTTCCCTAAGGCTTACCAGGGAGTGCTACAACGCTCTGATGCCCCTTCTAAGGGAGTGCTGCCTAATCTGAGGCAGTAGTTGGCCCGTTGAGGAGAATAAGGGGAGGATCTTTCGATATTAGGAGGCAGTTGTGCTCGAATTCTTGGTTTCATCAAGAGATCCCTGATCTAAGGAGAAGGTTCCCAACTTGTTCTAAAGATAACTCAAGAGGTTAAGCTCCTCTTAACCTATATAAACAGGTTCTATGATGGTGGAGGGGGAGGAAGAATTGAATACATGAAACTTATGATCTTGGAGAAAACTTATAGTCAGCCAAAGGAGAGTGATCAGTGAAGCTGCTGTTATCCAGATTGTGGGACTTTCAGGCAAGGGTTAGACGAAGGGGACTTGACGAAGCTGTCGCATTCGCATCTACGATTGTAAGTACTGCTGTCGTTATTCTAATCAATATGACACGCTTGGCCTGTTTCTTTCTAGTTTGTGTCTAATATTGCATGAACTTATCATTTAGTGATAGATCTGTTTTCAAGCTAATATCAATAGAGTAGGAAGCGGTCGTATCTTGTTTTGTCCACAAGGTCCAACGAAGAGCAAAGGATCGGAGCGCAACTTGGAGCGTGCAGGGACAAACGTCGATAAAAAGGTACTTCTGTCATCCTTCCTTCTCGTGTGTTAGTTTAGATAGATTTGAAAGGAAGTCAGTGTCCATGATAAGCATTTTTCTGTCTAGGGTTAAGGTCAAGCTCTAGAGGTGATCTACCTGTCCACAGGGAGATTTTGCTACAACAGAAATTAGCGACTCCGCTGGGGAGATAACCTCAAATCGAAACTTCTTGTTTCGATTTCTCCTCATTGACCTAGTTCTATCCCTTGATTGTTTCAGACCTGGTTCACTCCTCTTTTGATTGGTTTCATGAGCTGATTGGCTCCTTACCTCATCATACTCAGCATGATTGTCGAAATTGAATTGCAATTTTTTGAATTTTTTGACATTTTTGGGAATTTTTAGGCCTGGCGCCCTTGTCCTAGTGTTTACAGAGCGCCAGTGCTCCTAATGGATTTGCACAGAGCACTATAACACTCCCTACCTTTGGAAACAGAGCACCAGCCTCTTTTTGGCCCAAAAACCTTCCAGAATTACTTTGTTTAGGTTTTGCCTCTGTGTCTCATCTGCTGAGTGACCTTGTGAGTCAATGTTTCTTCCCTTTCAGCCTTGACATCTGTCCTTTTTGAAGAATAAACACCTTGTTAATTGGATCTTGCAGCCTTCTTCAATTTTTTCATTGATTTTTCCCTGTTGAGTGAGGTTTGAAACCTATGCACTATTTTTTTTTTCTCCTCATCAGCTGAATAAAGACCCCGGTGAAGGTCATCAAAGGCCTACAGACCTCTTCATCTCAATTTCAGTCAAGGTTATTGTTCTTCAACTTTTGCTTTTGGGTGTGAAGTTTGTTTTCCTCTTTGATTGTTTCTTTTCTTTCGCTTTTTCATTTTGATTGCTACGAAAGGGTGTATTGTTTGTGTGACTTTTGCTTGTGCTAGTTTGGTTTTCATTCATACCAAAAAGATAATTAGCAAGATGAGCATTGTGTTGAATCGATTCATACGCAAACAATAAAAGATATCTTTATGATTGATTGTGCATATTAGAATGCATTTAAAAGTTTTTTCATTACATCAGGATTTGATTGAGAAAAGAATTGTTTGAGGGCATTCCGTATTGCTGCTTGATTAGTGAAAAGAACTTTCTCTCTCCCTTAGATAGATATTCATCAAAAGGAAATGATTGCTTATCATATTTGATGCATTCTTTGGGTATGAGTCATAATTCCATTTGTTTCACTTCCATGCACCCCTTTTGCGTAAAGAACAGCCATAAAAATCAATGCTAATTAAAAGTTATCTAGAACTTTTTCTTTTCTAGGATCCTCCACCAACAGTAGACTAGGCTTAGTACCTTGGATTAGGGCTGTGAGCATAACTCTCCAAACTTTCCAAAACAAACAGTACCATCCTGAGTTAGGGAGAGTCAAATCCAGTTATCGTATAAGTCTGCCTGGGATCCCCCTCTCACACAGGGGTTACGCACGAGGTCGCATTCGGGTAAGCTACGGGGACTAACCCTCCGTGGTTTAACTGATTGTGGTGGTCGGATCGTATTATGGGGGTCACTTCAAGGTAAATCCAAAATTACTGCGTGGAAGCCTTTTAGTTGATTTCGGGCTTGATACCCTGCCTGTACGTTTGGATCATACTGTCGACTGTTCCCGCCAAGGGGCTAACTACGAATTGGTAACCTTAGTGGCCATAATCTTTAGGGTCTTACACAAGGTGACGGTGACGGGAATTCTCACTGTACCTGGAGCAGACATTGGTCAAACTCACTCGGGCTCCTTGGAGGGTAAATCCACAATTACTGCGTGGAAGCTTGCACCAAGGCGTAAGTCCGTTAAGCAGGTCGCCATTGTAACTATTCCACCCTATCCCCGCC
>ML818936.1:0-17179 GCA_009831015.1 Picea engelmannii | reverse complement strand
CCTACCTTGGTGATTCAAGAGGCATGGGACACAAAAATCAAAATTGATCAATAGTTCTAACTTCATTTCCACATAACATATGGGTATTTTCATCCATATGAATTGTTCTCCCGATTAACTATTGCATCCAAATCAAGAGTTCCATTGGGTCACTTCTCTCAATCAGGTTGGAGATATATTCTTAATTCATGAAAAAATTAGATCCACCCAAAAACAAGTGGGATAAAGGGCCATCATATTTACCCTTTATTGGACCAAAATTTTCCCCATAATCCAATCTAAATCCCATCGAAAATCATAGATATGAAATCTACCCATATGCTTAGAATCACATAATACAAAACGATCTTCTGTCTTAATGTCTTCCTCACATTAAAATCATAGATTTGATGTCTTCCTAACAATGACATTACTTGTAATATCCCAAAATGTGGGCTTGGATACCCAAGTGCTTGACTTTCAATCTTGATGCTTACCATAAGTTTTGATTAAAGTATAACACAACAATGGTTGGTAGGTGTGATAAAGCTTGGGAAATGACACACATTGTGTGGATTTAACATAGAAAGATATGAATATGAAAATCATGGCGTTTCAATGAATGTCTATTTCTAATCATCCTTTTTCATCCAACGATGGAAGTTTGATTAGGGATTTTTGTTAAATAGGGAAAATCCAGGGTTCATTTCATTTGGTTTTGTCATTGATTGAGTTGAGCTTCAATGAATTAGCTATGAAATATATATTTTGAACTACAATTAGTTTTAGTTGTTGATTTATGGTCAAATGATATCTAAATTGTGGATTGAGACATGATTTTATAAATATATATTTGGGAAGTTTGTGTGATTGAATAAAAGGGTGTTGATTGGGGTAGATGAAGCTACCACAAAAAGTTGCATATAATTGAATAGGTAAAGTGTCATGACATGAATCAATCGCAACTATACATGGTTGTATAAAATTTATAGAGATTAGTCATAAATGGTGAGATACAACATGCATGACTCCATTATTTATACATATATTATTATGAGGCGTGACTCTTCATAAGGACTTGATACGTTATACTTGTTTATCAAGTATGTCTAATTACATATCTTTAGACTAGATTCTAATTAGGGTATATCACAAGTCATCCCCTCTAGAAATGGTTTACCCTTGGATCATTTGTAAAGACGATTGTTTTGATCTGAATTCTTCATTCTCTTAGGTAGTTTGGTCTTTTGATAGATTTATCCATTTGATAAGGTATTCTCTCTTGAATGAATGGTTTCGGTTTTGACGTTTAATATACCTTATGGTTCTAGTACCAATCTTTGTTGTTCATTAGAGGGGAAATTATATCAGTATAGGAGTTATTGGACCCAATTTTTTCTTCTAGCACAGAACGTGAAAGACATCATACATCTTCCCCTTGTTTGAAACATCTAATGCATAGGCTACTTGGCCTACTCACTTTTAAATTTGGTAAGGACTGTAGAACTTGGGCATAAGTTTATGATTCTTGTAGTTTTTTAATTGATTTTTTCTTGTATGGTTGGATTATGACAAACACCCAATGTTCTACTTCAAATTCACATTCAATTCTCTTCAAATTCACATCTCGCTTGATTAGATTCCTTGATTTCCAAGATGATTCTCTTAGATACAAAAAATCTCACCAAAAGTGGCTAAGCATTTTCTTACAATTGGGGATTTGGAATTTGTCACAACATACTCCTTTATTGATAGTGGTGGGTATCCATATAAAGATTCAAAAGGAGTCATTTTTTGTTTAAGTGTGGTAAGTAGTGTCGTGTCACTCAAGGTGTAACCATTTATTCCACTACAATTGATGATTATTTACAATGTTCCTCATGTATCCTTCAAGACACTTATTTACCACTTTAGTTTGTCCATGTATCTAGGGGTTGTATGAGGTGCTCATGGTTAATGTGGTTCCTACTAAGTGGAATAATTCCTTTTAGAATTTTTTAGTGAATTTGTTATCCCTGTCACTCGTAATGAATTTTAGAAACCATGGAGTTTATAAACATTTTTCACACAACTATCATTTATTTGATTGGATTTATCTTTTTATGACATTCCAATAAAGTGAGAATATTTTGTTAACCAATCTATGATGATAAATATGTTATCTTTTCCCTATGAGATAGGAAGACCAATATGATAAATTCCATATGTATTGGTCCATTTTTTATTAGGAATATGATTTTATTAGGAATATGAAAGGGTTGAAGGAGGCCTAGAGGTGAAAATGATTTGACCTTCTAGCACTAACAAGTGTCACATTATTGCACATACTTCAGGATATCAATCAACATTTCTTTCTAGATGAAGGATTCCAGAGGTTGTAGTATATTTAAAAAAATCCAACGTGTCCAACAATAAGGGAGTCATAATTTTATTTGAATACTTAGATTTTCAATTTGGAAGGTTTGGGTCAATATATTCTTCCCTTGTACTAGAGTATATCATTTCCCAATTAGGTCTTCAATTTATTGAATTGTTACTTTTAACTTCCTCAATTACTTTCCTAGTCTCTAGGTTTTTCACATACTCCACTTCAACATTTTAGATCCATTTAGGGATGAAAACTTGAATTGAACCTATAATGGCATCTTCCTCTTCCCTCATTGAGAATCTATCCATGAATTGATTTCCATTACTCTTCTTGTAGAGGATTAGACAATAAAAAAAACTTAGATCTTACTATTCCACTTTTTTGTTCCTTAGAAATGTTTCAAGTTGTTGTGGTTAGTTTTTTGACCAAGAATTTAGCACCTAGTAGTTATTGTTTCCATTTTTCCAAGGCATGAATGATTGCTAACATTTCTGAATCATATGTTGATTTTCCTTTCTATCGGTGGTTTAATCTTTAACTTTCAAAAGCAGTGGGACAATTCTTCTTCATAAGCATTGCTCCTATACTCGACCAAACAAATCACATTCAAGTACAAATGGCTTCATTAAGTCTAGGGTAGCTAAGGTAGGAGTGGAATTCATTAAGGTTTCCATCCTTTGGGAACAAGTTTTCACTACATTATCCCATCTAAAGGAATCTTTTTTCAATAGAGTTATTAGTGGAGAATGCTTTTTTGCATAATTTGTCACAAATATTCTATAATTGATTGTGAGGCATAGGAATCCATGTAATAACATGATTCTTTTTGCCTAGGACAATCAACAATCACAATATTTTTTCTCAGATCTAATTTGAATTCTTTTGTTGATACGATGTGGCTCAGGAATTCAATTTCCTCCTTTCAAAACTTGTATTTTCACTTATTTGCATAGACCTTCGTGGGTATGAAACATTGTTTTGGGATTGTCCTCTTCTTCTATTCTTATTAAGTAAAACAAGAGTTTAGATCAAGCTTGGATAAATATTTAGCTCCATGAGGCTCACCCAGTAATTCATCCACAAATGAAATGAGGAATTTATCTTTAATGGTAATTTTACCTAATGCTCTATCATTAGTACATAATCTATAAGAACCATCCTTTTCCTTATAAGTATGTCTAGTGTTAAATATGGACCTACCTCAACCTTGGATCTATGATGTGTTGTAAGGAGTCAAATCCCTCAAAATTCAAACATCGCATTAAGTTTTTGCATTTCCAAAAGGATTTTCACCTTGACAGATTTGACCCCTCTTGGTGCTTATTAGTCCAAGATTTAAATGAATCTATGTTAACTAGTATATTATCTTCAAGGGTGAGTTGAATTAGTAAATTATCTTGTGATTAATTCATAGAAGTCTTGGGATCAAATCTCATTTATTTCCAATATTCTTCTCAATAAGAGGAGGCTCATGAGTTTTGTCTAGTTCATCATATTTATATAATAAAACTAATAAGAACGTTGTACATTAAATTATTGGAAAAACCATCATAATAGGTTCCTTAATTTAAGATGTACTACATGATTAATATTAAATTAGCATGTTTCGTACTACCATTATCATAAGTAAACATAAGGTATCGATGTCATTTCATGGATTAAAATAAATAACTTTAAATCCACTGCTACTTCGGTCATCTAGAGAACTCTCATGACAACGATGCCCATTTTATTGAGATGGTTAGCCTGGACAGTGGGTTGTGGAAAATATATTTTTTTAGAATTTGATGCTTTTGTTGGAGGAAATGACCTGTGCTTTCTTTTACCAGGCCTTATATCACATCTTCACACTATGCATATTTTTTCACTTGCTCAAGCGGCCCACCAAAATGATTTGGACTCTACAACAGTTTGGACCAACTCCATACACTTAAATCTTACAGGTGATTTAGCATTGGAATGGGATTCTTTCATCCTCTCTCTCCAAAAAAATGGCATTTCCTTAAATGCTTCCAATGATAAGCTCGTCTGGTCTTGGAACCAGACTTCAGACACTGTCTCCGTTAATTCAGCATATCAATCCTTGATATTTACTAATCTCAAAGGAGATAGTCAATGGTGGTACAAATCCATATGGCAAGTAAAAGTTCCAAGTAAAATCATTCGCTTTATATGGTTATGTTTGATGGACCGTATACTTACAAGGGTCAATTTTCAGCGAAGGGGAGGCATCGGGCCTACAACTTGTATTTTGTGTCTCAACGATGAAGACACAACAAATCACCTCTTTTCTCACTACTCTGTTTCAAAATTTATATGGAAAGAGACCCTATCACTCCTGTTGATCCACGATGATTGGGGAGACCAGGGATTAGAAGAAAATCTGCTAAATTGGTTTATGAAATACCCAAAGAAGAGACATATTCCTTTACTTTTGTGTTGGGGAATCTGGAAATATCGGAATAATCTTTTATTCGATAATTGGACTAGACAAGATACAGTCATGGCAAAAAAAAAAAAAAATCTCTATATAAGAATCTCAAGATGAGGAAAATCCCGACAAGTTAGATTACATCCTAAGTCCTATCTATTTTGATGACTCACCTATTGGGTTCTTTGATGGCGCAGCCTCTGGATATAGATGTGGCATTGGTTTATTTCTTAAACTCGCTAGCAGGCATTTTTACAAAGCCTATTTTGCTGGAGGAGAAGGTTCAAATATGAAAGATGAACTTCAAGGTTTATGGGGACTGTTATATCTTGCATCAATGTTCTCTTTGAGTAATATGATGGTTGCAGGGGACTCCAAATCTATTATCGATTGGATAAAAGGCATCTCAAGATTGAATTGTTTATATCTTTGACCATGGCAAGAGAGAATCAAGAAGCTACAAGAAAATTTTGAAAAGCTCAATTTTATTCATGTACACAAAATTTTCAACAATGTAGCCGATCAACTTTCCAAACAAGCTTTGAACAGTCAACCAGGATGGCTCTATCTTGAGGAAGTGGTTGATGGAGTTATTGTCCATGCCGACCGAATCTCTATGTTCTAGTTACAAAATATCATTTTTGCTCCTAAACACAATCCATGAATATTTTATGATGTAATCAATGTATTAAGTGGATAAGAAGTCCTCTACCATCTTGTTTTAGTCTTGATATGCACTGAAGACAAGTTTTGAAAAACTTTTGGGATTCTCAACAGTTATTATGAGAAATACAGAGACAAAAGTACAATGTAAACCAAATATGTATCCCTGATAGTTTCACTTGATTCTTAATAGAATAGCACTGAGACTGTTTTTTTCTACGTGAAAAAAAATAAACATATATATACAAAAGGCCTAGTCTCCTCACCTTTATGAGATCAATAGGAAAATGAAAGAAGAATAGTGGACATGAGAAGATTCATTTTATTTGAAAAATACTAATAAGAGTTGGCTCTTGGATTCGTTTTTCTTTTGTTTGCAATTCATCATCGACACAAAATAAAAATATCATTTTTTCATAATTAACATTAAAAAATAATGAAATGATATAAATATGAAAATAATTTATTTATTAATAATTAATTTAAATAAATTAAAAGTTAATGTTAAAGATGGTGAAGGTTATTAAAAATTAGTTATGAGCATTGATTTATTAGATTTTATAAAAAAAAATTTAAAAAATTGATTTGTTTTAAAATTGTGTTTTTATATTTGAAAAATTTTAAGATAAGTATTTTTAAATCAATATAATTTTGATGTGTGAAAAAGATAAGGTGGGTATTATCACAAATATTTTAAGAAAAAATGGTTTTTATCTTCAATTCTCTTATTGTCACAAAGATACTAATTATTTGAACTATAAGCTCGTGAAAGTTAGTTTTTATTTTAGTAATATTTTTTTTTTCTTCAGGCTAATTAAAATAAAAGAGATACTTTTGTTTTTTTAAAATAGGGTTGATCATCTCCATATAGTATCTTAATTTCCATGTATTTTCTAATTCTTTATCTTAAGGTCAAAACAACTTTTCAATAACAATATATTTATTAAATAAAATAATTTTAACAAACTAATTAAAATAATAAAATAAAACAATAATTAATTTTAAAAAACTAAAATTAAATTAATCATTAATCAATTTTAAATTTTAAATAACTAAACTTAAATTTAAAAAGAAAAATCAAAAAAAGAAATAACCTATGGCTTAAACTTATACATGACTATACATGAAAGAGAAGCATAAAACTATCATTAAAGAACTAAAGAGAGTCATAAAATAGGCTTAAACGTATACATAAATATAAATGAAAGAGAAGCCTAAAACTATCATTAAAGAACATAAATCTAAAGAAAGTCCTAAAAATAAGAGTAAAATCTTAAAATATATAAGAAAAAATAATAAAAAATTTAATAAATTAATAAAATGATATATAATAAAATTAAATAAAATATCAAACTTAAATTATATTTATGTATTCATTTCACAAATAAAATAATTTAAAAATTAGATTATAAAATTATAAAAGAAATTAAAAATTCAATTAAACTAAAATAACTAGAATTAAAAGACAAAGTACTAGAATATAAACAAAGAGGACCAAAACATTAAAATGCCAAATTAAAGGAATTAGAAGAGAAGAATAAGGATATTATTATTAATAATAATAATAATCTATTTTTAAGGTCATGGCCAAGCCACATCAAATTGGTGTATGAGACTCCCTTGTTTGTGGGACAAGGGACCCCCTCGCCCAACGATTTGACTGGTAAAATCTACTAATGTATACATACCCTACCCCCCTCTGGATTTGAACCTGTGACCTCTTAAGAGGAAACACATGTTATTAAAACTTTTAAAGTAACAAACTAACCTCCTAAATACTATCTCAAGGGATTATTTAAATGTTTTAAAGAATAGAAAGCTACATTTTATTAAGTTTAAGTCTATCATTTCTTACAATTACTTTAAATTATTTTATTAAATCTATCATTTCTATTGAGATAATTGTTGGTTTTCACAATTTATTCTTAGTTATTGACTTTTATTTATTTATATTTGTTTAATTTTTTTCTTGTTAGGGGAATATAGTAATAAATTTTTCTCTCAGTTATTTTATAAAGTTTGGTATTTTCCAATTCATTAGTTTGGTGATATTTTAGGTGGTGATAATGATACATAGTTTTAGGTGATTGACCAACTCTTAGTTTGGTCACCTTAGATACCCATATCCAATGGGTATGTCTTTTATGTAAGAATAAAAATGAGGAGTGTCTTGTTAGATATATTAGTTTGGTGATATTTTAGGTGGTGACAATTATGTATAAATTATTGGTCAAATCTTAGTTTAGTCACTTTAGGTACCCATATCTAATGTTTATGTTATTTATGTATCTAGAAAAATGTGGAGTGAACTCTTGTTGATATGTGAGAGTCTCTTGATTATTCCTTCTAGTTTCACACATTCTTGATGAATACTTCAAAAATTTTCAAGAGTGAGATAAGCAAGGGAAATCAGGCTAAGATTTACAAAGCCTACCTTTAGTGCACAAGGTTGGAGCTTAAAAAACAACTTCCCTCCAAGTTTCAATGCTACACCAATGCATATATTCACTTTAAATATAGAATCATTAAACGCCCTAGGTACACCAAACACTAATCACCTTACAATGTAAGAGTTCCTCTAACACAACTCATATTCCATTCTGATCAACATAAATGGACCTTCGTATCCCTCGAAAGCATTGTACATGCCAGACTCGTTCTTTAAAGATGAAGACATAAGAGCATTTTGTATTCATATTCTCCCCCTATTATGACAACCATAGTCTAAACATTCTAAGAGTTGGTCATTTTCCAGCTACTCAAAATAATGAGTAGGAAAACCAATATTGTTGGTCTAAAATATAGCAAGAATTATATTGGATTTGATGAAATTCCAAATATGAGATATTAACATTCAATTCGAGTAGAGGTATTCAAGGATGATGAATCCATTTATGCATTGAAAACAACAATTTCGTCTAATCTTAATGTTAGCAAGATTGTCTAAATAGATTCTGGTGATAACAAATGGGAAAAATTCAAAATCATAATTTTTTTATCCTAATAAAATGTTTCTATTAAAAACTCACACTACTCCCTCCCTCCTAATTTTCATGGCTTATGAAAACCATAACTATTTAACCATTTTCTTATGTGAGTTGTTCAACTTATACCAACAACTTTCTATAAACAAATTAACCATAAGAAGAACCAGGGCAGATTGATTACTTCATTCTTCCAACATTCTCATACTCGATGTGAATAATAAACCCTCAAATTAAGAGGTAAGTCCACAAAACATGGCAAATCTAAGGATACCATTGGTTTCATGTCCATCACATAACCTTTCGCCACTTTGCAAATTAATAATATTTCTTCCAACGAACATGATTTTTTTTATATAAGACTCTTTTCTTCACGAATCTTTTTGATGTTCGCACATAATTTTTTGCATTTTAATACAATGAATCTACTTTTCATTCCACTTTTATTATTATCTTATATTAAGGTTTCTTGCTTATGTGGACATAGGTGCATAAATAAAAGCACGGGAAGGGGCAAGGTATGAATCTAGTAATAAATATGGGTCTTCCCCAAGGTAGAGGAATGTTTGTCCACAAGTAGATAATCTTATAAAATGACATAATGGAAGAGGATCCTATGTTGCTCATTTATTGAGAGCATCGGAATCGCGTCGACCAACGATATGCATGACGTTACACTCCTAACTGTATGATGATAGGCGATGGCCATGGGCATGGATGATCATGACGACGACATACATGAAACAGAGTTAATGACGCGTCGGCGCGGACTGAGCGGAGCGGTTAGTTGCAGTAGTGGGAGTTGAAAGTTGGGGGCTGAAGGAGGGAGCGCTAAAGATGGTAGAACGTGGGCAATTACTGTCATCACTGGCGGCGCTGACATAACCGTCGGTCTTTGCCGACGCCCCACACGCATCCCCCGCCTGCGCAATTGAATTGCCCGCAGCCTGATTTCGGGCAGCAGTTCACGGGCAGCACCGTCGTAAAAAGGCAACCTTTCCTCATTTTGTGAGACCGATTGCTCTCTTCTCTGCGGTTGCGCTAAGTAGCCCGTGCACCTTGTCCGCTCTGTACATCAAATCTCATTCAAGACCGCGCTTACTGTCCTTTCTTTGTTTGTTACGCCGACTCGAAGGTTTCTGGGATTACTTCACCGTTCAGCTGCTGACCAGATTCTGGGGACGAGGAGAACGATTCCAACCCACTCGTGAAAAAGGATTAAAGTCCTCACCGACATCGCACCAAAGCGAAGGTTCTCTGATTGATTCTCCACCAGCACTTTATCTTGTTTCTTTCATCTGTTCGACCGACCGACTCTCTGATTGATTCTCCGCCAGCACTTTGTGTTATTTCTTTCGACCGGCTCTGTGATTGATTCTCTCTCTTTAGTCTTTTGAAGCCGTCTTTCTTTCGGCAAAATCTGCTAAAGTGCGTGTCTTATTTGACGAATTCAAGACTCCAAAGCATTGCTTTATACAGCGGCTTCTGCTTTATACAGTTTTTATTAAAATGCCAAATTTTCCTTTGTAGCGCCTGTGCTTGTGCTTGTGCTTTCTTCCTTACATTACCTGTCGAAAAATAATCCGCTACGAGTGCCCTTGTTGTTCAAGATTTTGCGCAAATGGTTCTCGCCCAGGGTATAGAGGAGGGGCCGAGTTTGACAAGCATGAGCCGGCGCAAGAGAAATCGGACTGTGGATCATTCTGAGAACCAGCAAGTGACGGAGGACGTTTACGCGCCCCCACTTTTGCGCCCTATTATCACGAGCTGTTCGTCACAGGTCCAGAGTTCGAATCGCGTCGGGGACAGCGGCAGCGGGGTTACCAGCGACGAAGAGAGCTGTACCAGCATTAGCAATGGCAATAGCGAAGAATGTGGTACTCCCAAGGCGAAGGAGTGCCGTATACCGGAGCTATTGACATGTCCTCCTGCGCCGAGAAAGCGGAGAGCCATTTCTCGCCATCGTCCCGTGCCATCTGAGGGTTTTTTCAGCAGTCCTGAGTTAGATTTATTGTTCGTCCCTCTCATAAAGTTTCAGTCAATGTATAAATAGCAATAGCAATGGGACGATTCTCGTCTTTGCTCTATACTTCAAAAGCATAAATGACTATAAGCACTTTGTATCATCACTGTTATTGCTGTGGTTCAAATTTTCATCATATGGTCCCGAAGATGCGGCTGTAATATATAATGGGATTTGTCTCTATTTTACTGCTTTCAATCTCTCATTCTGCGATGTTCAAGGAATTTAAACTGTTCATTGTAACTTAATCTGAATATAAACTGATCATTTCTGCAACTCTTTTAGAATATTTTGGCGAGGGTTTCTTGCATTAAATCCACCGATACTGAGGTTCTGTGTTGAAGGTCCCTTGTGTGAATCCTCAGCTGGGAAGCTCGATCAAGCGTGAAGTTTGATGGTACTGATTCGACACCTACTTTTCAGCGTGGATTGAAATTTGAGATTACAGTAGCCGCCGACCATGAATCCAATGCTCAAACCTGTAACAAAGTCAATATTGATGTATAAGTGGAGGATTCAAGTGTCTAGTTCGTGGATATGTGCATTAAAGAGCTCATTTCATCTAAAGTAAATGCGCAAAGTCTTCGATAATGGTAGACGGAAGTTCATCGGCGGCCCACAACGAGTTATTTTCACAAATAATTTCAACATCAAAAGGATTTGTACATAATGGCTTTTATAAGAATTTAAGTCCGCGACGCAATCCACTCTAATAATGTTTGATCTTAATAATAATTTTATTGGTGTAGAATTTTAAAATGTTCTATTTTAAATTATTTGAATTCCCCTCTGATTTTATCAGCTTCTTATTATTATTTAAAAAATATGATGTTGAAATTACGTGGGGCTTGCCCACAGCTTTAGTTTTGAAGTATAAATAACGTTAAAATTACTTAGGGCTGGCACACCGCTTTAGTTTTTAGGTTAAATAATTCAGAGTGGAATTTTTGGGTATGTTTCACAGTATGATTCATTTACCTCGAAGGTGTCTATTTATTATTTTTAAAAGTCTCTGATACACGTGCACCGGGCATACATTGCAATAAAAATCTTCATATATATTGTAGATGATGGAATGTATGTTGTTTCGTGTAGTCATCGTAAAACCAGATTTGGTTTAGATGTGAAAGAGTGCATTCGTCAAAATATTAATTTTTGAGAATCATGATGTTATATCTGCATACAAGTGCCACAAGTCACACTGCCGTACACATTCAGTTTTAGAAAGTGAAGATGTTATTTTAAAAAAGAAAAGAAAACCGAGTATATGTTTAAAAATATAAAGGCAAGGGGACAAGTTCTCATAATTTGGTAGAAAATATTTAATTGATTTTGACCAAAAAATAGCCTCTCCAAGCCCGAGCACTAGGAGGTGATAGGAAAAGATTGAGTGGAATGGATTTTTCTTTCCTACCCTTTTATCTAAGATAGATTATGACTTTGTAAACATGAGAGCCCAGAAATTTGGCATTCGTTCGTTGGACTTCATGGCTTTTAACAATGACAAAATCATGTAAGAAGGGAAAAACCCTAACTATAAGCCACTCTCTATTGCAAACCATTGTTGGTTGATAACATTTATCTATAATGGATATCATTATATAACTTGTGATTTATTTTGGTATTTTTTGGTGAAAATTTTGGAGCTATCGACGTGTTAGGCTCTTTTTAGGAACATGTCTCACTTTAATGATTTAGGATCTAGAGTTTTCCAAACCTTATTTTAGGCATTATATGGTCATTTTTGAGGCCAAAACTTTGTGTACAAAGTTTCCAACATCTTGATATTATTCTACACATTGAGAGCTTTCCAAAGGCATGAACATCACCTTAGCCAAAGTTCGTATGTAGAAGTTGTGCCTCCCGCAAGTTGATCTATCTTGTTGACCACCATGATACCAAGTGAATGTCATGTTGGCTCACATTAATCACACATGTGGAGCTAGTCATATATGGACTTTCAAGAAGATTCTAGAGGATCCAAAACCCTAACATCAATTGGGGCCCGAGGCATGCAAAAACCTGAAACCTAACCCTAGACCACTATCAAGCCATGTTAGACATCGAGTTGCTAAGATAGGGAGGGGTTCCATTCTTATTGTATTTTTATTGTTATGTAGTTGAGTAGAGCGTTTGGGAGTGGGGTGTTGAAGAAGAACAAGGGAGTAGAAGATCATGTAATAGCCATACTAGCCACAATGTCCATGGCAACTCCATAGTGAGTGCCCCTTTCTTTGTATTTGCATTTCATAACTGAGAAGAAAAGCACCTAATATAGGCCTCACCTTCTAGATGGGTTTTCCTTGTATTGGGTTTCCCAAGTTACATCTTGTGTTCATTGTGTGGATGACATGTTGTTTTCTTAACTTTTTTCATTTCGGTTCAGCTAATTTCAACATTTCATGCATTAATCTAGTAACATTTATTCTAAATCTAAAGTAAAACATTGCACAAATTTTGAAATATTGTAATATCTGTTGTGATGAGCTAGTTCAATGAAATATCCATGGTAGTTTAAAGATCAAACATCCTTATCACCAACCAAAACTTCCTTGTCTAAACCCCCTCTAAATTTGGAATTTTCTTTGAACCAAAATTTAGATATGTTGAAATAATAAGATCGACTTTTGAATTGGATAGAAACTCATTATGAATTGAAATATTAGATTTTTATCGCACCAACAAAGAATCTAAACATCCCCCCATCCAAAATCCTTAGCTCGATAAAATCCTCTCCACCTTCACATAACAATCTTGGAAAAGATGAGATATCTAAGACTCACTGAGATAACACTCGAAGAAAATCCATCGGTGGAGAGTCTTTTCTAGGACTCAAGGTGTCCACTTGAGCATTCTACTTACTATTAGGAGGATAATTATCTAGGATTTGTTGAAACTCTCATGAAGGAGTACCATTTTCTTCCCTACAATGCACAACCAACTATGAGTCTTTAGGAAAAATGACCACCTCTCTTTCGACGCTTGTAGGCAAGATCTCTTTCAAGACAATGATGCAAAATGTATCCTTTGTTGTGACAATATCTACACTAGAATGATAGCCTTTCATAATCAAGATCTTGGACCCTAATTGATTTTTCACTCTCGGAGGAAATTTTGGCTAGGAGCCCCCCATTTGTGCTCATTAGGATCAAGAGGTGAGGGACCCCTTCCATTTGAAGTGTTTCAATTGCTGCAAGTTGGAAGGAACCAATAGAATCTCCAATAACTTTAAAAATATTTGGCAATAGTTAAGAGGAAACCTTGGGAGATGAACCCACAATAGATGAAGGTCCCTTATCATCGTAACAGAGTTGAGTTGATCATTCCAAGGAATTAGCACAAGACCAATCTCCCCATATAGTCGTGGACCTCTTGAGACCACAACCTCTTTTCCCTTAGGATTCTCAATTAGAAAAGAAAAATAACCATTGTATAATGGACATAATTTAACTTTACATCTTGCCAATGTCAATGTCAAGAATGATGATGTTATATCTACATAGAAGTGCCATTAGAATAACATTAAAATCTACACGTAAAATTTTAATGTGTATCCCATTCACAAAACCATTTATAGAAGAGGTCGTTGGAATAGTATCCATATGGTAAAAATATTAATTCATATATGTATATTTATGTTATAAGTAATCATCCATTGGGAAGGACCAACCACCTGCAAAATTTGTGGCTAAGTGGGGTCCATATGCATATCATAGGATTCCTTTTGGAGTCATGAATTCACCAACATGTTTCTCTAGGATAATTATGAATATTTTTAAGGACTTCATTCACAAATCCTTAGAAGTATATTTGGAGGATTGGACACTCTATGCATGTATGGATAATCACTTATCTAATCTAAACAAATTCTAAAGTGATGTAAGGAGATATGAGTCTCTCTTAATCCAGATAAATCTCAATTTTTGAAACCCTTTGGTAAGTTGTTGGGACACATCATCTCTAGGGATGGAATGTTGGTGGAACTAGATAAGTTTAAATCCAAAAAAGGACCTAGAGCCACTGATGAATTAGTCCAAGATGACGTCCTTTCTTGGCCACACATGATATTACCAAAACTTTGTCAAGTTATAGTAGGGGTTGTCAACCCACTAGAAGCATTGCTCAAGAGTCACCTTTCCAATGGACATTGTAGTGTCATGTAGCATTTGAGACATTAAAGGATAATATTGTTAATGCACTTTCCTATGGTTTTTTATATGGAATGAGACATTTCACATACATATGGACACCTTGAGAAATACTATGGGATTTTTCCTTGCATATTGGGGGAAATGGTGTGGGTCATCTTATCTATTATGCTAGTAGGAATCCTTCTACCATATAGAAAGGAACTACACTAACATAGATTGAGAAGTAATATGGATGCTAATAATATGGATTATAGAATTTTTGATGTTATTTACTCTCTCAGAAGCTTTTAACTTCTATGCCAATCATCATGCATTAAAGAGTATGGTTAATAAGCCATTGTTATCCAAAAGGCTTAGTGGGTGGTTGATGATATTTCTAAGTATGATTTAAAGATATTCATCAAGACTAGGAAAGATCATATGGGACTAGATCACCTATCTTGTTATAGGTAATGAAGAAGCTATCAAATAAGGAGACGAGGACTTTTTGGATGCAAACCTATTTCTTATGTAGTGGTGGTCTCCTAGTTATCTTGAAGATGCACAACACTTTCTATAAAATGAGCAAGCATCGAGTGGGATGATGAAGGAATAAAGAAGAATCTTGGTCCATAGGGAAGCTAGATTCAATATTGGTGTAGGTGTCATAGAAAAGCTTGGATTTGATAGTTTCATGAGGATGTGTGTCCAACTAATAAACATAGAGAAATTACTAAAGGAAGAATACTTTAGGATTGATGGAGGATACTTCTCGACGGCATGGACTACCCAAAAAATTCTATGTTTTGGTTTGTGGTTTCTAACACTATTCAAATATTGCTTTAATATAGTGAAGATAAGGAAGAAATTGTGCTAGAAGGCACGTAAATATCCACAAGTGTGGTATTTTCATGCATTCTACTCCATCATACACATGCATCCATTTGAGCAGTGGGACTAGATCACCTATCTTGTTATAGGTAATGCTGAAGCTATCAAACAAGGAGACGAGGAATTTTCAGATGCGAACCTATTTCTTATGTAGTGGTAGATTCCTAGTTATCTTGAAGATGCACAACACTTTCTAGAAAATGGACAAGCATCGAGTGGGATGATGAAGGAACAAAGAAGAAGCTTGGTCCATAGGTAAGCTAGATTCAATCTTGGTGTAGGTGTCATACACAAGCTTGGACTGGATAATTTCATGGATATGTGTCCAACTAATAACCATAGAGAATTTACTAAAGAAAAAACACTTTAGGATTGATGGAAGATAATTCTAGATGACATGGACTACCAAAAAAATTCTATGTCTTGGTTTGTGGTTGCTAACATTATTCAAAGATTTATTTAATATCGTGAAGATATGGAATCACTTGTGCTAGAAGGCATGTAAATATCCACAAGTGGGGTATTTTCATGCATTGAACTCCATCATACACATGCAACCATTTGAACAATGGGACTAGATCACCTATCTCGTTATAGGTAATGAAGAAGCTATCAAATAAGTAGATGGGGACTTTTCGGATGCGAACCTATTTCTTATATAGTGGTAGACTCTTATTTATGTTGAAGATGCACAACACTTTCTAGAAAATAGACCAACATCGAGTGGGATGATGAAGGAACAATGAAGAAGCTTGGTACATAGGTAATCTAGGTTCAATATTGGTGTAGGTGTCATATACAAGCTTGGATTGGATAGTTTCATGAGGATATGTGTTCAACTAATAAATGTAGAGAATTCACTAAAGGAAGAACACTTTAGGATTGATGGAAGATACTTCTCGATGACATGGACTACCCAAAAAGTAATATGTTTTGGTTTCTGCAAGTTGCTAACACTATTCAAAGATTGCTTTAATATCGTGAAGATATAGAAGCACTTGTGCTAGAAGGCACGTAAATAGCCACAAGTGGGGTATTTTCATGCATTGAACTCCATCATACGCTTGCAACCATTTGAGCACTTGGGTATCAACTATATTGGTCCTTTTTATACTAGCTAAGAGGATGCACATCAAGTATATAATTGTGCCATAAATTTGTTTAGTACACACGCTAAAGTAAAAGTTGTTTAGAGGGACAGTGTAACGCTAACAACTAAATTTATATTTGAGTCTATATTTTGCAAGTTCAATGATTACATTATAAAGAAGCACACATTTTACTACTAGCTTGACCAAGGACTTAATGCATATTTTAATGTTATGCATTTGAGTATTAGTATGTACTACTTGAGAGATAATGGGCATGCAAAGAACATGAATAAGGTGTTGGTGAAGGCACTTAGTAAGATATGAAATTTAAAGAGAGGGATTGGGTAGATAGATTACATGTTTTCCTATGGGCATATAGGATAGCTTGGAAGAAAGAGACATGTCACAATCCATTCTAGTTAACATTCAAACAAGGCAACATCATACCTATGGAATGTTGGGTTCCATCCTTATGGATTGTAGTGGAGGAGAGGTGGAAAATCCCCAAGTCCATAATGTACAATATAAAATATTTCTAACATTTAGATGAGGAAAAACTATGGTATGGATACTAGCAAATTCTAGCTAAGAGAAGGACAAATAAACAACATGACAACAC
>ML818935.1:46817-81211 GCA_009831015.1 Picea engelmannii | reverse complement strand
TTTTTACCTTTCCCATTCCAACAATTTTGCATGGTGCATCGTCACCCAAATGAACCTGTCCAAAATCACCTTGAACATAATCTAGAAAATGTTTCCTATGGGGTGTGGCATGAAATGAAGCCCCTGAATCTACTACCCAAGACATACCATCTTGCAACTCCACAAAGCTCAAGGAGTTACACTAACCCTCCTAAGACCTACAAGAGAAGGATTCCTCACAACTTGCCTGTGGTAAAATCCTTGTTCAGTGGAAACCTTCCTTTATCTACAATGGATCAAAAGCAATGTGTATCCAATATCCTCAAGCCTTTGGACATGTCTGTTATCCTAGAATACCCTCGATAGGTGCTTCCTAATTTTGAAAAGTGGTGCCTCCTAATGATGCGACTTCTGCCAAAGAACATTTGGATAACTTTTGGTCCCTTTTCCAACTTAATCCCATGAGTGATGATGCTGAAGATCTGGTGATGAAACTCTTGTCACCCACTTTCACTGATGATGCTAGGAGGTGTTACAATAGTCTCCCTAGAAAACGTATCAAGACCTAGGACCAATTTGAAGACACCTTTATGAAAAATATGGGTTGCTAAGGAAGAACCTAAATTGTTGTTGTTGCATCTTACTAAAATAAAAAATATAGAGAATGAAAGTGCCAAAGAGTTTGATGTCAAGTTTGAAAATTTGCTCCAACAAATACTTAACAATCTTCGCCTCGGAAAACACCATCTACTTTTCCTCTACATTAAGGCCTTCCCATGGCATTTTTGGTTCATGGTTAGGGACAAGACTCCAAATATTCTTGAAGAGGCCCTGTTATCGCATGATTCGTACCTTTGAAAATCCCAACACAAGGCTCCAAATCTTACGTAACTATGGAAGAACCTACCATTGTCACCTTAGTAAGAAATCCATTACTGTAACTCTCTTTCCTACACCTCCGCTTGCAGCTTTTACTTTACTATGCTTTCTTTCATATTTGTAACAGTTTGATCCTCTAACAACTCGGGGTTGATATTCAATCAATTTTATGAGTTGTCACTCTCTTATGCATCAGATGATAATGTGATTTTAATACATCTCATTGCATATACCATCATATAAATGCTATAGCAAGTCAAGGTTATCTTCATACTTGAACAAGTGAATATTAGGTACTAGTGTGATTTACTTTCTGCAACATGTGATTTACATTTTGCAATGCATGATTTACTTTTTGCAAAGTGTGATTTACTTTCCACAACGAATGATTTACTTTTCAAAAGTATGATTTACTTTCTGCAACGTGTGATTTATTTTTTGCAAGTGTAATTTACTTTCCGCAAGTATGATTTACTTTTCGCAAGTGTGATTTACTTTCTGTAAGAGTGATTTATTTTCTTTTCGCAAGGAGTTCATGAAATAGTGTAGATTGGTGACTTAATTAAGTATATTGAAATATTGATTCATGACATCAAAAGTACTATGACTCATTGGAAAATTACAACACTACACTTGCATATATAGTGCACAATAGTTCGTAAGCAAGATACGACTTCAGATTGATAATTAAATGCACAACTCTTCAGTTGCTTACTAAATTAATTAGCAAGTAATTGAAAAGTCTA
Source organism: Picea engelmannii (assembly GCA_009831015.1). Classification (NCBI taxonomy): domain Eukaryota; kingdom Viridiplantae; phylum Streptophyta; class Pinopsida; order Pinales; family Pinaceae; genus Picea; species Picea engelmannii. The sequence continues at coordinate 79,607 of ML818935.1, read as the reverse complement.
TCATTTTTTGCATCATTTCCTGGGAACTGTAAAAAAACGTAGGTTTTTTTTTTGCTATTGTGTGGATTTTCATTTCAGTAGATTGAGTGATATGATTTCTTTTCAGCAGTTCATATAATGTTTTTCTAATGTTTTCTATGCACAGTGTTAGATATTAACAAGGTATATATATTAGTTCATCCAAAAACTCTTGAAAAAATAACAATGGAGGTCAGTCCCAGGAGGGAAAGGATAACGGTCAGCTAAATTGTCTATCACCTACAACAAGTTCCATTTCCAAGAGGATACCTAATACCTTCACTCAAGATTCTGATATCATACAAGGATCTATGCACACAGAGGTTCCACCTTTAGAAGAGTTGATCAATGAACAATACCACTTCGAGGAATTAATCTTTTCTAAAGCACCCTTAGAGATGAAAGACAACCCACAAAGAGAAATGACACAAAAAAATTTCAAGGAAGAAACCTTTACTTTCATATTCCCGATTAGAGGGTCAAATGAAGAGACTAAAATAAAGAACATCCCTCATTCATCCTTGTCAAATTTCCATGGTTTATCTAAAGAAGACCCTGACCTCTTCGAGTTTGACATACTTTTCAAAAGCTATGATTATGTGTCGAATGCCCATAAATTAAATCTTTTCCCTACCACACTCAAGGATGTTGCACTAAGTTGGTTCATGGGTCTTGGTAGGGATAACATTCGCAGATGGAACCAAATGACGAAGAAATTTCTAGAAAAATGCCAATAATACTATAAAGATAAGGAAAGGAGGGAGGAAGTCTTTAGGATGATGCAACATGAATATGAGATCCTTGAGGATTACGTCAAATAGTTCAACTATAATTTATAGAGGACAAGGAAAGGAGTTTTGGCTTCCAAGACACGATGTGTCTTATTTATTAGAGGAGTCCAAGATGATTGCATTGAAATTATCAACTTGATGGGTGGAGGAGATGTATCTCAGTTAGAATATAATACTATCTTGGAACTTTGTCGCAAATGTTCCAGAGGCACTTCAAAAATAGGTAGAGGACCAAGAGATATACTGGAAAGAACCGACAAGGCTACTCGAGGTGGATTTACAAGAGAAGCTACCAAGAACATGATAGAAGACTTCAAGGCTGATACACTTAGTTCCCTGAGATCCTAGTTGGATACAGTGCTCCAAATGAAGAAGAATAAAGAAGACACATAATGAGATTTGTCCATCTTTTTCCCCAAGTGCAGAAGAAGAACCCATGGAAAGAATGTATGTTGGATCAAATCGATTTTTTTTGAATATGCATCGAGAACCATGCTACTTGCAACTTTCCATCCTTACCAGGACTAGAGGCTATCTATCAGAAAAATGAGGAACCAAAGAAGTTATTATTTATCTCTCAGAAGTGACCCTGGAAACCCAAACCTCAAGGTATGATTCAAGACTAATATTAGTATCTCAATTCATATTGGACTAACCCTTTCATGCAATATGCTTCTCAACCATGGGGTATGCCAACACAAAAATGGGTGGCTCCTCCTCCTCCAAACCAACTATGGAAACATGGGTAGATAAATCCCACTTTAGGAGGCCCTCAAAAACCCATGACACAACCATCCATGCAACTTATTCCCCCTCCCCATATGCATGCATCCACATCAACCCCTTGTAGACCACAACTACTAGCACAACTCATCCCTAACCCTAATAACAGAAGGCCAGGTCAACCGACATAAGATGTTAGACTTGCTTCCTACCCTATCTTTTCCATCTCTTCCTTGAACTCCAATGATATCCACCTTCGATATGGGAAAACATTAACCAAGGAAAGACCTCATATTTGTATTGAAGACATAAATTAGGATGTCCGAAATGAAGAATTAGAGACAAAACAATCTTAGGAACCTTTCAAAAGTTAATAATTCCCACCATGAACTTCAAAGCCCACGCTATCCAGAAAGAATGAACCTAGAAAAACCTTTTACTCAGTATGAATTTGAATTCTTGGGGGTCAATAATGTGTGTGTTAAAATACTACTATTCCAAGCCATCAAAGATGTGCCTATTTATTCGAAAGAGGTACACAAAATTTTCTTAAGGAAACCTAGTAGAAAATGAAAATATCCTCGAACTATCCATGTTATGTGTATATTGTCATATTTAATGATGGGGAGAGTTATTGAAGCCAAATAATCATACCCTGGAAGTCCAGTAGTTAATGTGCAGGTCAATAATACACTCATTAACAACACATTAATCGACCTAGGTGCTTCCATTAACGTTATGACACGCGAGACCATGCAAGACTTAGGACTTACATGCCTTAGGGAAACCCCAACTGTACTCCAATTCACTAACATATCAACTATTAAAATAGAGGGAATCTTAGAATATGTAATGATATCCATAGATTCATGGGAATATCCCACCGAATTTATGGTCCGACAACCCAAAACTTATCTGAGAAGGTATCCTTTAATCCTAGGAATTTCTTGTCTGGACACCACTGATGCTTACATCAGTTGTAGGCCAGGAAACATGACCATCTCCCATGGGACCTCGAAAAAAAATTTAACTCTCTATCCTCCCACAAAACCTAGCATAGATCTTAAGACACCACTTTGGGCCAACGAAGAGGATAGTGATGAAGAAGGAGAAGCTCACAAAGTCCTCTCTATAGATCAATACTTAGACATTAGAGAGAAAAAAAATGATGATGAAATCAATGATTTCATAGCTTCTTCTTCCTTAGCAAAATTACATACTCTTGAGAATGTTATGCAACCTAAAACACAAAATTCACTGGAATGAACAAGCATCTCACCCGTGGAACATGAATCCCCACCAAAAAAATACCAAGGGTCCGTTACAGAAACCATAGAAATTAGCCCCATGAAAAACTTGAAAATCAACCAAGGAATAACTGAACAACAAAAAGAGTGATTGGTTAAAGTGATACAAAATCATAGTGATGCCTTTGCCTGCGATTACTCTAACATTAATGGAATCCATCATGACTTATGCACACACCACATATACATTAAGGAAGGATCCAAACCCATCTGCCAACCCCAGCTTCAGGTGAATACAACACGAAAGGACATAGTCAAGGAGGAGCTACAAAAATTTCTCACAAACAACTTTATCTATCCAATTTTTAATAGCTAATGGCATCCCCTCTCATCATAGTACCAAACAAAAATGGTAAATGGAGAATTTGTGTCAACTATAGAGAACTAAAAAAAGAAACACACAAAGACCATTTCCCACTCCCATTCATTCACCTAGTACTGGATATGTTTGATAGGAAGAACCACTTTTCTTTCCTTGACAGATTCAATGGGTATAACTAAATCTAGATCACAGATGAGGATCAAGACAAAACAATGTTCACCTATCCACGGGGGACATTTTTCTATCGTGTTCTACAATTTGGGATATGTAACACCCCTGTGAATTTTCAAAGAGATGTAATTGGTATATTCACTGATTTAATTCATGATTGTGTGGAGATATATATGGATGATTTCATGACATACGGTAATGAATTTTATCAGGCATTAACACATATAGAGAAAATATTGATAAGGTGTAAGGAATCAAATGTCTCCCTTAGCAATTAAAAGTGTGCAATGATGTTAATTGATGACATCGCATTAGGACACCACATCTCAACTAAATGCATCCAAGTGGATCCAGAGAAAATAAAGGTAACAATAATTTTTCTGACTCCGTCTTCACAAAAATAGGTATGAAGCTTCTTAGGATATGCTAGTTATTATCGTCGCTTTATTTAAAAAAATTCACGAATTTCTCATCCATTATTTACCTTTCTTATCAAATATTCTAAGTTTTTATGGACATAAACATGCCAGAATGAAATTGACGAGTTGAAAACTAAGGTGTTTGAGGCTCCCATATTAGGGGTACCGGATTGGTCCCTCCCATTCCACATTTCCACAGATGCATCAAACACTGCCATTGGAGCCGTTATAGGGAAACTCAAAGGAAAATATCCATACATGATCTACTACGTCAACACAAATCTCTCACTCATATAACTAAATTATACAGTAACATAAAAATAGTTTCTTGTAGTAATACATGCAATTGATAAATTTTGGCATTACATTACAAGATATCCAGTAGTATTGCATATTGACTATGCTGCCATAAAATATTTAATGAATAAACCTATCACCAATGGTAGGGTAACTAGGTGGTTATTTCTATTACAAGAATATGATATAACCATCTTGAATAAACCAAGAAAATATAATGTAGTGGATGATCTTCTTTCAATACTCACATCTAATGAAAATGAGCTACTAGTAGATGATTCTTTTTATGATGAGTACCTATTTGAAGTTTCTATTAAATCTCCTTGGTTCACAGAGATTGCTAATTACTTGGATGCAGGTAGAATACCACATCATTTATCTCCAAAAGAGAAACAAAATATCATCAAAAAAGTTGGAGATTCTCATGGATTGACGATTGCCTCTTCCACATAGGATTGGATCTCATCATCAGAAGATGTGTTTGAGAATATGAGATCCAGGAAGTCTTGAAATCCTTCCATCACATCTCATGTGGAGGCCACTTTTCAAACAAGATAATTATGTACAAGGTACTTCACCAAGGGTACTATTGGCCCACTATATTCAAAGATTCCAAGGAATATGTAAAATGGTGAGATCGTTGTCAATGCATGGGAAGACCGTTGAAATTATAAGGGATTCCCTTAAAACCACAATTGGTATTGGAACCCTTCGAAAAATGGACCTTGGAATTTGCAGGGACGATTAATCCTTCTTCCCATCATAATTCCTACATTCTAGTATGCACAAATTGTGTCACAAAATGGATGGAAGCCAAGGCACTCCCGACCATAACATAAAAAATAGTAGTGGGATTTCTTCATGAATAAATCTTCACCATATTTGGGATACCTTGGGATATTGTTACTGATGGAGGAATGCAATTCACTTTAAGGCTCATCAGAGACTTGATGGAAAAATAAAATATCAAACATAGGGTTACTACACCATATAACCTGCATGCCAATAGACAGGTAGAGGGGAAAAACAAAATCCATGAGGCCATCATCATGAAGACTGTCATATTACACCTCAAGGACTAAGCTAACAGACTACCCAAAGCTTTATGGACCTACTGGATGACATGGATAATTACCACTGGATGTACCCCATATGAAATGGTGTATGGAAAGAGAGTAATGCTGCCAATTGAAATAGATATCCAGACAATTAGAAAAAAAATGTGCAACTTGGAATGGACGTAACTGAAGCTAAAAAAAAATACCTCTCTAGATCAACGAAATGGATGAACTTCATCAAGATTCCCAACATTTCACAACAATAATACAACATCAAAGAGGTCAATGGCATGAAAAGTTCATTAAGAATAAGAAATTCAAATTTGGAGTATGGGACTTATTATTTGATTCTAGATTTAAGGATTTCAGAGGGAAGTTCCACTCCTAATGGATCGAGCCTTATGAGATTGATATTGTATATGATAATGGATGCATCAAAATTCACACCATCGAAAATGAGAGAACTCCCTTGATGGAAAATGGACAGATGATTTGACTATATCATAAACCCCTATCTAAGGAATAACTTTTGAATAGGATCACCAATGGATGGCTCGATAATGACTTGGAGATTATAAACAAGGGGGGGGAACCCTTGTTGAATTATTCAATCCTCAAAAAAATTATAAAATAATAATAATAATACACCCATGTGTGAAAATACTTAGGGACATGCCCTGGGGCATGTTTTGTGAAAATCAACTTATCCTGGCACAAGGCATGCTTTAAAAAAAAGAAAGAAGGGAACTTCATAGTTTAGTGATGGTTATGTCAGGGTCCTTTTGATCAAGTTTTGTTTGTGCCGATCATTTTTTTTTCAAGTACATGCAGGGAAGAAGAATTTTGTTGCTACAACTTCCCGTTGCTGCAACTATCATTGCTATAACTTCCGCCTTCCTGCAACTCTCATTGTTGCAACTCCTGATGTTGCAAATTTCATCTTTCTACAACTCGTGTTGTTGCAACTCTTTCTTCTACCATTACCTCAAGAAGTACTTCTAAGGAAAGAATTAGAACCAACAAGAAGCACTTCTAAGGAAAGAATTGCGAATCCACAAGAATCAGAGAAAGAAGATTTCGAACCAGAGGTTCTTGTTGACCCACAATAACCATTAGAGAGAACTTTTGGGAAACAATATACCAATCCACATGAGATAGAGGAGCCAAAGCAGTCTTCCAAGAAACAAGAGAAATACTAAATACAACCTGAGGCTACTGGTCTTGAACAAAAGGTTACTTCTACATGCTGGGTGAGCATTCCACATTCCTTACCTATATATGCATCCCTTGTAAAACAAAATAAAACACCGAGGATGAAAAATTAGAAGCTACAACTCAAACTTAAAATGATGAAAGATGAATTTGATGAATAGAGGACACCTAATAAATTAGGTTACCCTACAACATGTTCTCTTGCTTCAAGGGAACCCTCTCTTGAAGCATAAGAGACAACTCAAACAAAGAAAAAAAGATAAGTGGCTATCCAAACCACATATTTTATGATTATTGATGAAGCTACTCAAACTGAAACAAAATAGGGAGGTGGAGACGATAAAGAAATTACAACAAGGCCTAGCATAATTAAAATGAAGAATGTAGTAATCCAAAGGATGTAGAAGATGTGGACTGTAGTATCAGTAACCTCCATGGACATATCGATTCCTCTAACCTTGACTGATTGCTGGTTACATAGGGACATGCAACAATTTTGGGTCGGGGGGGGGGGAGGGGAGATGGCAGGTGCATAAATTGGCATATTTTAAGAACCTGTTTAATATATTTTCCTTACCAATTTTCCACTATTCATTCCCTCTTCATACCTTCCTCATCCATTTTGTCTCGCTTTTCACCAAGGTATGAATCTTCTCCCCATATGCTACTTTTATGCCATTGTTAGATATTTCTTAAGGAAACTATTATATTATTGCACTAACATTACTATATAGGAGAAATTATAGTGGTTGTAACTCCCTGTAGGAGTTTCAAATCCTCTACAAGTGTTGCAACTCCAAACACATACAACTATTGCAATTCCAAATGCAATCCCATTGTTGAAACTCCAAGACAATTTTTTCCAACACATCAATCAACATTACAACCATCAGTCAAAGATTTATCCTTCCATAGAAAGGTGACAAAAGGCAAGTGGACAACTAAAGAGGGAAACAATTCACCTACCAACCGTCATCCAACTGATCCGAGTCAACATATTCCTGCTATTTTCTAAAAATTGGTGATATCAATGTAAATGGATGAACAAACTAATTCTCATGGTTGTCCATCGGTCTATAAATTGTTGATTAAGGTTGGTTGACATTGATGTCAAACCTTGAAGAAAGCCCCGTAACACAAGGTTTGGGTAATGGACCCAAGATCGTTTAATGTAAAGATGACTCATTGTTGTCTTTTCATGGCTGGTAAGAATTAAAAATGGATGAACTCCAAAGTGGTCCCCTTATGGTGAAAGTCCTCACGGGAAGAGACTTTGCGGAGTGAGAGAACCCATACTTTTTTGAGGAATAATTAGATGAAGGACAATGAATTTGTGAGTGAAACTATCCTAGATGGATAGTTCTTGTCATGCTGTTTCCGATGGTATGTGGAACGCCACATAACACCTCACGGTTAGAGAGTTATGACCATATGAAGTTGGAGAACCCTCATGAGTCTCATAGAAGCCCCCAAGAGTCAAAGTGCTTTGCAAAAATAAATTATTTTAAATGAAGAAGCCCTAAAATAAGGAAAGTGTAAGGCTACATCAAGATATAAATAAGAGACAAATCTCACTCATAAAAAACACACTTGTACATATTGTATATCTATTTTCTAGTGTAAAGCTTCTTGTAAATACTTGTGGATACATCTGAAGTGGTGAATGTTTGAGGTAGCACGAAGGGTTGACGGTGAAATTATCGGAATTACAACAAAACCCTATTTTTTGAGGTGTATGCGGGCTGTCTGTGTACAAGGTGCGTACATGCTGAGTTATACACGTGTTCTCTGTGTACAAGATGCGTACATGCTGAGTTATACACGGGTTGTCTGTGTACAGGATGCATACATGCTGAGTTATATGTGGGATGTTTGTGTACAAGGTGCATACATGCAGAGTTATACCGGGCTGACAATGTATTAGGGTGTGTACATGTTTTTAAATCCATGGAAACTTGAAGAGATGAAGATGTAGAGGTTCTAGATTTTGAGATCAATCTACCAAGAAGTTCTAAAGTGCTCAGATACATCGGATCCATCCATTAGTTCAAAAGGTATGTCTTATTTCTATGAATAATTGGATTTTGATGTATGCATGAGGAATGGTAATGGAGATTTGAGGATTCTCCCTAGAGAGACTAGTGGCTTCATGGGATCCTCTGCATAAGTCATATCTACATAAATATAGTGATGGTATATTCATCATTGATACTTCTTGTGAGGCACATCTTGTATTTCTTGGCATATGGCTAAGGGTTTTTTTGGTACATGGTTGAGAGCTTGTATTTGTGTAGTAATTGATGTATTGAGAGGGGTTGACGACTAAGATCATGTGAGGGATATTATACTTGTTCATGATTACACATACCTATATGACACATGACTAGAGAGAGACATACTTTCCTTGAGTAAAGGTTATATATGAGGATGCATGCACATGGTACAGTTACAGTCTCGATACAGTGACAGGTTACAGATCTATGTGAAAGAAGTTACAAAGGATTAGAAGTTTTCAAGAAAAAGGAAACCCTAGTTTTTAGAAGGCATACACATGATGCATAACAGTTTGGTAGCATACATATGCAGGGTGCATAACATATAGGGTGCATACATATGCGGGTTGCAACACTACATGTCACGTATCTATTGTATTTTTGTAGATACATGTTCAGTTCAGGTACAGTTTAATTACAAGGAAGTTGTACAGATTGGATACAGGTGAGTGGTACAGGTTGATACAGTTGTACAAAAATATATCTCACAGTGACAGGTTGACAGTGGTTCCATCATTCTACTTATACTTCAGGGCGATTGGACGGGGCAAGGACAGGTGGTTGTAGCCAAAGAACATAGGGGGTTGTAGCTTCCTTCTGGTTGTAGCCAAAGAATTGGGGATTTGGAGCTTCCCTCAGGTTGTAGCTTGAGAAACTAGGGGGTTGGAGCCTCCTTCCAGTTGTAGCTAGAAAACAAAGGAAGTTGGTGCTTCCAATGGATGTAATTCTTCAAGGCATATAAGAAAAAACATTCCGTGGTTTTCTCTTGATTTGGGTTTCCACGTAAAACACTAATGTACTGTGTATGTGTGTGATTGTTCATTTCCTATTGCTCATTACTGGATAATAATTTTACATTGATATAACACTTGGATTATTTGGAGAAAAAGGATTATAATTATTCTATTACTAATTGACCCCCCCTCTCAGTATCCCAACAATTGGTATCAGAGCAGGTTCCTTCAGAAATTAGTTTAACCACTGAAAGGTAGATCATGGAAAGTACCAACTTGTATAAAAATGGAATACCACAATTTGATGGACATAAGTATGCTTTTTGGAGCATAAGGATGAAGACATATATACAAGCACAAGGATTTCAAGTTTGGAAATCAATTGTAGATGGATACACAACACTAACATTTGCACCAACAAATGTTAAAGAAATGAAACTCGGTGAGAATAATTCCAAAGCTAAAAATGCACTTTTGAATGGTATCAGTGATACAATATTCACCAAAGTTTCACATTGTAAATCCGCTAAAGAGATTTTGGACAAGCTTCGAAATATTTATGAAGGAGGTACAAAATTCAAAGCAACAAAGCTTCAAACTTACAGAGGTCGGTTCAAACAACAAAAAATGAAGGAAGATGAGAATATTGCAGCCTACTTCTTACGAGTCGATGAAACAATGAATGCAATCATAGGATTGAGAGAAGAAATTGAACAATCTGTAATTGTTCAAAATATACTAATATCTCTTCTTATGAGATTCAACCCTAAGATATCAACACTAGAAGAAAGATCGGATCTAAACTCAATAAGCATGGATGAACTGGATGGAATATTCACAACATATGAAATGATAACTGAACATGAAAATCCAGATGTAAAAGAAGCAACCTTCAAAGCATCCAAAAGATCAAAGCAAAAGAAGAAGGAACAAGAATAATATAGAAAAAACAACGATGTCTTGGAAGATGATGAAGAAGTGGCCAACTTCATCAAAAGATTGAACAAGGGAACCGACGGTAGGTATAGAGGTACGCTTCCTTTAATTTGTTTTAATTGTGATGGTATTGGTCATTTTGATAACAAATGTCTTCATAAGAAAAAGAGAAATGATGAAGGTTACTCAAAAGGAAAACACACATATAAAGGCAAAAGAACTACAAAGAAATATTTCAAGAAAAGGTTATGCATCAAAGAAGACATCTCATCATCAGATGAAGATGAAATCAGTGACAATGAGATAGGATGTGTTCTATTCATGGCAGTAAAATATTTTGACAAAGAAGACTCCGAAGAAGAATATGAAGAAGACGAAGAAGGATATGAAGAAGTCGAAGATGATATTGAAGAGGCAGACGTTGACTATTGAGAAGAATTAATGTGTGCCACAGAAGTTATCAGAAGAGAAAAGAAGAAAAACAAGAAACTAAAAGCATAATTAGACAAGAAAAAGGACACTCGAGAACTAGAACAAATGATCAAAAAATTGAAGGTTCAAATAGAAGAAGATAAAAGAATTGAAGAAACACTCAAAGAACAACTAGAAGAAAAGGAAAAGATCATTGGAAACTTGGAAGCAAATATTGTCACACTAAGAAATGATATTCAAAAGAAAAATATGTAGAATAGCTCAAAAGTTCTGGATGACATTATCATCAGTCAAAAATCTCATCTTGACAAGTTTGGACTTGGATACAATCAGACAAAAAAGGGATCAAGCTCCAAAATAACAGAGCAAGAAACAAATCCAAAATGCTATGCAGAAACAATCAAAGGGGATAAGAAGATATACAAGGAAGATTACAGGGACCCTCCTCCACCGAGAAGACTCAAATTTCAGAACCAACAATAGACAGATAGTCCTAAAGAAGAAGAAGGATTCATAAGAGAACCTTCTTTCAGAAGATCTTCAACTCCCAGGTATCAAACTGTATTTTTTGGTTTATGTTATGCATGTAATAATTTTGGAGATAAAGCTGTGAATTGCAGAGCTAACAACAGGAACAATAACAACTTTGAGAGTCATACACAAAGGGGTTATTCAAGAAGTCCTAGTGAAACAAACATAAGAAGTTACAACATGTTTGAATCTTTGAGCACTGAAGTGGAATCTTACAAATGTAATAATTTTGGACACGTGGCCAAAGATTGCAGAATGGAAATCCCTCCTAAAGAAACTCAACAAAATAACAACAATCACAAACAAGAACCTCAAAAAATGACATGGATAAGAAAGCAAGATCAATATAGCAATGAAAAATGCACAATCACTCTACAAGATAAGCAGAAGAAACATGGTTGGTATGTTGACAGTGGGTGTTCAAAACACATGACAGGTGATAGAGACAAATTTCTTACATTACAAAAGGAAAGAAATGGATCAGTTTCCTTTGGAAATGACAATTCAGCCAAAATCATTGGAGAAGGCACAATCCGAATTGGGAACAAGAATAAAAAGACACAAAATGTTCTACTGGTAGAAGATATGAAACATAATCTTCTAAGTGCGAGTTAAATGTGTGACCAAGGTCATAAAGTTTCTTTCGATTCACAAAAGTGTGATATAAGAAGAGAAGGTTCAGGGAAGTTGGTCAGTACAACTGCAAGAATTTAAAACAACATATATGTGTTAAGTGAAATTGGAAATGAAAATTGTTGTCTAGGAAAGGAAGATGAAAGTTGGCTATGGCACAAAAGAATGGGTCACATGCATTTTGGTAACCTTGTCAAATTCAGCAAAAGAGAAGTAGTCAGAGAAATGCCCCATATCACGAAACCAACCAACACTTTATGAAAGCATTGTCAACAAGGAAAGAAAACAAAGACCAGGTTCAAATCAAAGGAATATTCAACAACAAGACCACTGAAAATTGTGCATACTGATCTAGTTGGACCAACTACAACAAAGGGCTTAAAAGGTGAGAGATATTGTATGTTATTAGTTGATGATTATACAAGAATGACTATAGTTTTCTTTCTCAAAAACAAGTCAAAAGCTTTTGAAAACTTCAAGATCTACAAGGAAATGGTTGAAAATGAGATGGATTCAAGAATCAAATGCTTGAGATCTGATAATGGAGGAGAGTTCACTTCAAAGGAATTTATGGACTACTGTAGCAGTCATGGAATACAAAGGCAATTCTTCGTTTCTAGGACACCTCAACAGAATGGAGTTGTTGAAAGAAAGAACATGACAGTACATGAAAGGGCTCGAACAATTCTAATGGATTCCAAATTGACAGATATATTTTGGACATAGGTAGTGCATACAAAAATTCACATTCAAAACCGAGTAATGCTCAGAAAAAACACCGATAAAACTCCCTACGAGCTATGGAAAGGAAGACTAACAAACGTGAAGCACTTCAGAGTTTTTGGAAGCAAATGCTACATCAAAATAGAAGATGGAAGAATGGGAAAGTTTGAATCTCTTGTGGACAAAGGAGTACTTTTTGGTTACTCAAGTACAAGGAAAGCATACAAGTGTTACAATATAAGATTGAACAAAGTTGTGGAAATCATGAACGTAACAATTGATGAAACAAGCAGACCAGAATCAAAGGAAGAAGAAAACAAATCAATGGAACAAATTTTCAAAGAAGATGCAAAAGATGAAGTAGAAGAGGAAGATGAAGAGAATATGACATAAAGATAAGAGCAAGTTCAACAAGTATCTCCAAAGACACCTAGCAAACAAGTACAAAAGAATCATCCTTCAGATCAGATTATTGGAAATAAAGATGCAGGAGTTGAGACTAGAAGAAAAATCCATTCACTAGAACAAACACACCTAGCAATCTTATCTACAATTGAACCAAACTTTTTTGAAGAAGCCAACAAGGATGAATTTTGGAATAAGGCCATGGATGAAGAATTGGATCAAATATAGAAAAATGACACTTGGAAATTAGTCCCAAGACCAAAGAATAAGAATGCGATCGACACAAAATGGGTTTTCAGAAATAAATTAAATGAAGATGGACAAGTTATGAGGAACAAAGATAGATTGGTATGTAAAGGATATGCACAGATTGAAGGAATCGACTTTGAAGAGACATTTTCCTCAATTGCCAGAATGGAAGCAATCCGTTTGATTTTAGCTTATGGATTCTCCAAAAATGTTAAAATATATCAGATGGACATAAAATCAGCTTTTTTGAATGGGGAACTTGAAGAAGAAGTCTACACTGAACAACCAGAAGGATTTCAGTTGTCAGAGAACGCAGATTATGTGTGTAAATTAAAGAAGGCCTTGTATGGTCTAAAATAGGCTCCTAGAGCATGGTACTCTAGACTGGATAAGTATTTGCAGGAGGCAGGGTTCAGAAAAGAAAGTGCAGAAAACAACCTCTACATCAAGGTAAGTCAATGTAATATTTTATTAATTGAAGTTTATGTTGATGATATTATTTTTGGTAGTGATGATGACAAGTTAAGCCAAAAATTTGCAAAATATATGCAGAATGAATTTGAAATGTCATTACTTGGAGAACTATCCTTCTTTTTGAGATTTCAAATATGTTAAAGCAACCAAGGAATCTTTATTTCCCAAACCAAGTATATGAGAGAAATGATAAAGAGGTTCGGAATGGAATATTGCAAACCAGTTATCACTCCCATGCAAACCAGTTGCAAGTTGAGCAAATATGATGATTTGAAGTCTATAGATCAGAGGCAATACATGCCAATGATTGACAACCTACTATATGTGACAACATCCAGACTAGATGTAATGTAAGTAGTTTGACAGGTGGCACGATTTCAAGCAACACCAAAGGAGTCACATGTGTTAGTAGTAAAGAGGATTTTCGGATATCTCAAAGGAACAGAAGATTTTGGATTATGGTGTCCAAAAGGAAAGGATCTATCACTTATTACCTACATAGATGCAGATTGGGTAGCTTGTATTGATGATCAACGAAGTACCAGTGGAGCAACGTTCTGCTTGGGTGAGTGTTTAGTATCATTGCTAAGCAAGAAACAATCATCAGTATCTTTATCTACAATTGAGGCAAAGTATATTGCAACAACATCATGTTTACACAGGTTCTTTGGATGAAACAAACTCTGATAGATATAAAGGTTGAGTATGATGAGCCCATTCCAATCTATTGTGATAATACAAGCGCCATCAATATCTCGAAGAACCCGATGATGCACTCCAAGACGAAGAAAATTCCAATCAAGTATCACTTTCTACGGGAACATGTTGCAGAAAAGAACATCAGATTTGAGTATGTGGGCACAAAAGAATAAGTGGCAAACATCTTGAAAAAACCACTTCCACGTGAATCCTTTGAATATCTTCGCCAGAGACTTGGAGTTATTTCTACTCCAAAATGAATTCTTTTTGAATGCTTATCTTATATATCTTATATTTACACGAGGAAGCACCACAAGAGAACAGTTCAGTCAGGGGGAGAAACCTTGAATGGAAAGATATATTTTCCATTGATGAAAAAGGGGGAGAGATTTGTCAGATGTAGAGGCAAAGGACAAATCCATGGTTCCAGGGGGAGAATATTTATTAGATACAGAGAATACAGGCATGGTTCCAGGGGAGGCATGAGTGATATGATTTCAGTATTGCATCAGAGTGTTTCCATCAATGCCAAAGGGGGAGATTGTTGATTAAGGTTGGTTTTCATTGATGTGAACCCTTGAAGAAAGTCCCATAGCACAAGGTTTGGGTAACGAACCCAAGATCATTTGATGTAAAGATGACTCATTATTGTCTTTTCATGGCTGATAAGAAGTAAAAATGGATGAAATCCAAAGTGGTCCCCTTATGGTGAAAGCCCTCATGGGAAGACGCTTTGTAGAGTGAGAGAACCCATGATTATTTAAGAAATAATTAAATGAAGGATAGTGAATTTGTGAGTTAAATCATCCAAGATGGATAGTGCTTGTCATTTCATTTCCAGTGGTATGTGGAATGCCACATAACTCCTCACGGTTAGAGAGTTATGACCATATGAAGTTGGAGAACCCTCATGAGTCTCATAGAAGCCCCCAAGAGTCAAAATGATTTGCAAAAATAAATTATTTTAAATGAAGAAGCCCTAAAATAAGGAAAGTGTAAGGCTACATGAAGATATAAATAAGAGACAAATATCACTCATAAAAAACACACTTGTACATATTGTATATCTATTTTCTTGTGTAAATATTATTGTAAATACTTGTGGATACATCTGAAGTGGCGAATGTCTGAGGTAGCATGAAGGGTTGACGACAAAATTCTTGGAATTACAACAAAACCCTATTTTCTGAGGTGTACACGGGTTGTTTGTGTACAAGGTGTGTACATGCTGAGTTATACGCGGGTTGTCTGTGTACAAGATGCGTACATCTTGAGTTATATGCGGGTTATCTGTGTATAAGATGCATACATGCTAAGTTATACGTGGGCTGTCTGTGTACAAGGTGCGTACATTCTGAGTTATACGCAGGCTGGCAGTGTATTAGGGTGCGTACATGTTGGTAAATCCATTGAAACTTGAAGAGATGAAGATGCAGAGGTTCTAGATTCTGAGATTAAGCTCCCAGGAAGGTCTAAAGTGCTCAGATACATCAGATCCATCCATTGGTTCAAAAGGTATGTCTTATTTATATGAATAGTTGGATTTTTATGTATGCATGAGGAATGGCAATGGAGATTTGAAGATTCTCCCTAGAGAGACTAGTGGCTTCATGGGATCCTCTGCATAAGTCAGATCTACAAAAATACAGTGCTGGTATATTCATCATTGATACTTCTTGTGAGGCACATATTGTATTTATTGGCATATGGCTAAGGTTTTTTATGGTACATGGTTGAGAGCTTGTATTTGTGTAGTAGTTGATGTATTGAGATGGGTTGATGACTAAGATCATGTGAGGGATATTATACTTGTTCATGATTACACATACCTATATGACACATGACTAGAAATATACATGCTTTCCTTGAGTAAAGGTTATATATGAGGATGGATGCATAGGGTACAGTTACATTCTGGATACAGTGACATGTTACAGATCTACATGAAATAAGTTACAGAGGATTAGAAGTTTTCAAGAAAAAGGAAACCCTAATTTTCAGAAGGCATATGCAGGCTGCATAATAGTTTGGTAGTGTACATACGTGGGCTGCATAAAATATAGGGCATGTACATATGCGGGATGCAACACTACAGGTCGTGTATCTATTGTAGTTTTGTAGATACATGTTCAGTTTAGGTACAATTTGATTACAGGGCAGTTGTACAGATTGGATACAGGTGAGTGGTACAGGTTGATACAGTTGTACAACAATATATCTCACAGTGACAGATTGACAGTGGTTCCATCATTCTACTTATACTTCAGGGTGGTTGGACGGGTCAAGGACAGGTGGTTGTATCCACCTTCTGGTTGTAGCTGGAGAACATAGGGGGTTGTAGCCTCCTTCTGGTTGTAGCCAGAGAATTGGGGAGTTGGAGCTTCCCTCAGGTTGTAGCGTGAGAAACTAGGGGGTTGGAGCCTCCTTCCAGTTGCAGCTGGAAAACAAAGGAAGTTGGTGCTTCCAATGAATGTAATTCTTCAAGACATATAAGAAAAATCGTTCCGTGGTTTTCTCCCGATTTGGGTTTCCACGTAAAACATTGGTGTACTGTGTATGCGTGTGATTGTTCATTTCCTATTGCTCATTATTGGATAAAAATTATACATTGATATAAAACTTGGATTATTTGGAGAAAAAGGATTATAATTACGCTATTACTGATTCACCCCCCCTCTTAGTAATCCAACATAAATACCCTAGCTTCCTGTGAGCTTTAGAAATGATTCTTGCGATAATATTCGACTGTATTGTAAAACTCAGAACTTCTGTAATATCATTTCATTTTTCCTCTTATTCGTGTGATGGTGTGGTAAGTGTTCATGTGATTCTAGTTTCATAGTCCAGTTCCTTTTCTAATGGTGTAGGGCCCCTTCCTTAGTCAACTACTTCCTGTAAATTAACATAGGATTAACATTTTGTTGTTGTTCATTTACTTTCATAGTTATTTTGTTTCACTGCAATTCTGTTTCATACAGTTTTAATTGTATTTCAGACATAATTAGTATCTGGTTTCTTTATGTAGTGAATATTGTTGTGACTCAGGTGTTAATAAGATTTCTACAGATTTATAACAGACATGGAATGTAGACGCTGCTGCAATTCCTATTCCCGCGACTCACGTTGTTGCGATTCCAGTTGCTGTAACTTGTGTTGCAACAACTCCATTGCTACAACTCTTCTTGCATATTTTACTTTACTTCGATTTCTTTTAGATTTGTAACAATTTGATTCTCTAACAGTTTGGGGTTGATATTAAATCGATTTTATGTTTTGTCACTCTCTTATGTATCGGATGATAATTTTCTTAATACATATCACTGCATATACAATCATATAACTGCTATAGAAAGTCAAGCTTATATTCATACTTGAACAAATCACCATTATGTACTAGTGTGATTTACTTTCCACAAGGTGTGATTTACTTTATGAAACACTTGATTTTCTTTCCACAATGTCTGATTTACTTTCTGCAAAGTGTGATTTAATTTCCGCAATGTGTGACTTACTTTCAACAAGTTTGATTTACTTTCTTCAATGCGTGATTTATTTTTCACATGTGTAATTTAGTTTCCACAAGTATGATTTACTTTCTACAAGTGTGATTTACTTTCTACAAGAGTGATATATTTTCTTTTTGCAAGGAGTTCAAGAAATAGTGTAGATTGGTGACTTAATTAAGTATATTTAAATATTGATTTATGACATAAAAAATACTACAACTCTTTGGAAAATTATGACACTACACTTGCATATAAAATGCACAACAATTCGTAAGTAGGATACGACCTCAGATTGATAATTAAATGCAAAAATATTCAATTTCTTACTAAATTAATCAGGAAGCAATTGGAAGGTCAATTAGTACCCATCCATCCATCAAACCCTAGCCATGTCAAACCCTACAAGGTGACAACATCACCATAACATGGAAAGCATCCATGATCCAAGGCCAACGCTCATGCTCTAGTGAGATACATGTCATATCTACATAGTCTTTTATTGTCTACTGTTCCAATTTCCCTGATCCCGGTGGAAAATATGTCGCAAGGTACTTTTCCCAGCCTGTGGGGATTCAATCCCATCTGTGTGCCACAATGACTGGATCTGCTCAAACCAAGCCCATATGTCCATCATTCAATGTTTTGAGAATGTGAGAGTCACCATATGAGGGTGGTGAGTCATTATATGACCCACTTCTCTCCATCACACATGCCCAGGTCTTGTAATAAAGGCACAACGTCCTGGGAAAAATTCCAGGACATCCCTCAAAGAACCATGTCAGGGCCATCCAAAACAAATCAAAGTATAAAACATGGTTATCCAAAGTTCATAAGAAACATTAGTAGTTAAAACATGAAAAGTAAGCTGAAACTTATGATATAAGCCATGCAAGACAATTCACCTCAGTATCTGCTTCAAGCATCACACTAACCCAATAACCCATATGAGTTACTAATTTTAAGTATGGGAGGGCCTTCATCCAACACTATTAGGTGTGTCACCTATACATGAAATAAAATAACCTATTTATAGGGATAGGTCACAAGAGCGACAAGGGAAAGTAAAAAAACCTTCAAGAGTAAGTGTGAAAGTGATATGGTTTTAAGGCTTTCTTCCTCACTAATGGTTTCATTGAATCCATTTCTATGAGTTCCTTTGTGAAGGGTTTGCTTGCTCTTGAGTTACCCCATATTTACGTGTTATTTATTTGTCTTTGTACCTGTCTATTTGATGCTGGTAATCATCCCTTTTGGGCCACTCTATATCATCAAAATATTCCTCTTCGGAAAAGGGTAAGTCATCTAGGAAAAAATATGGAAGGGATTCCTTGAGCACCTTAGGTAACTCTTTAGTTTCATTGTCAAGGTCAATTTCGTCAACATGATTCTTTTCCATTGGTAAGTTGGGAAGGTGGGAATTTTTTTTATAATCCATATGTATAGTAGCATAGGTCAAATCCATTTGTAAAGTACTACCCAACTTTGCAACAAATTTTCTAGACAAAAGCATACCCGAAATATCTAGGACATCTATGACCACAATGTCCATTAGGAAAACTATCTTTGGATATCGATCAAGGCTTACCTTTACATTCTCTATTACACCATGCATGGGAATGACCCTTGATTCAATCCCACAGATGCTTCTATAAGGACTTGTGAATTCCAAAACCAATTATCTCATTACTTTCATAGCCATGACATTTTCACTTGCTCCTGAGTTAAGCATACAATTGTTCAAGCGTTTTTTATTCATTTGCAAGGAGATGAAGAAATGTGGTCTAGAATGGTTAGATTGCAACATTATAGGATGGTCTACAGGTTCATTTTGAACCCTAAAAAACTTCTCAACTTGTATTTTCATCGAAGGAATCTTAATGATATCTATTAGAGATACAAACACATTGATATTTTCCAAGATTCTATTTATGTCAATATTCATGTCAATATCACTAGTCTTTGGAAAAGTGGGACTAGGAGGAGGATTGCTTGTTGGTGGAGGAGGAATTCTTGGTTGAGGGATATTAGGGTCACTAGGAAGATATTTTGGTGCACTTCTTCATCTTGTGTACTCTTTTAATCCTTTCTTGCTAATTTTCTCCCTTGATTCCTCATCCATCTTGTTTATGATTTCCATCCTAATCCTCCTCGTTGCTTCCCTTTTGGCTTCCTCAAGTTGTTCAAGTGTGATATTGAGGCACACTTGGGGATATATGAAAAAGATATGGTTTATGGTGTCAAATAAATTCATATGATAAGGTTCCCCATTACTCCTTAGGCATTCATGTTCCCAATGTGAATCCCCGCAAGGTAAGCACCCAAGAGTCTCTTCTTGACTTATGAAATTTGAAGGATCTAGAGCGTTGGAGACCATTTTTTCACTTGGAGCCCGAGGTTTCCATGTTTGGATTGATGTTTGAGGTGGACCCATGAAAGGAGGCTTAGTGGCTTGTTGTTGTGACCTCTCTAAATTGGTGATCTTATTCATCATCAGAGTTAGATTCTTGTCTAGGCCATTTATTGCTTCTTCAATCCTTTGCACCCTATGGAGCACTAACATCTTGAGTGGGGTCAACATTGTGTAATGTTCTTGGTTTGGTTTCAGCCTTGGATCTTGGGGCATAAAAAGGTTATAAATTACAAAATGAAATATTAACATCAATTCTTGCAGCCATTTATTGGGATTCTTCAAGGGTCTTTGGACCCTTATCCTTGCGCAAGTAGCCAAAGTGCACTGGGAACGCCTTGATATAAAGGAAGAGAAGGTAATATTTCCTAGGGTGATTCTTGCTAGGTATTTATTGAAGCAAGTTTTCTAACTTGGTATCAAATTCCTTAACAATTCTATTTTCCATCTTCTTCATTTTAGTAAGTCGTATCAACAATAAGTTGGTATCATGTTTGGTACTCCATCTTTTAAGAAAAGTATCCTCAAGTTTATCCATGGTTTTGATATTCTTTCTAAGGAGACCATTGTACCACCTCCTAGAGTCATCAGTAAAAGTGGATCAGAAAAGTTTCAACATTAAATATTCATCCTCATCACTCACTAGGTTAAGTTGGAAGAAAACCCAAAAGTTACTCATATTCTCTTCAACAATAGTCACATCATTATTGGAAAATTTGGGTATCCATTTTTCATACTTAGGAGGTATATGTCGAGGGTATCGTGGGATAACGTACATGTATAAAGGCATGAAGATATTGGATGCCCATTTCTTTTGAGGCATTATAGGTAAAGGAATGTTTCCCCCAAACAAGGATTTTACTACAGGTGATTTGTGACGAACCCTTCTCTTGCAGGCCTTAGGAGGGTTAGTCTGCCTCCTAAAACTTTATGGAGTCACCATATGATCCTTAAAAGAATATCATCAAAGGAAGGTGAGGGAACCACTCTTAGTGGAGTCACCAGGTAAAATTGTAAGATAAGGGCTTCTGGATAAATTTTACCAAGATATGTCATTGAGGAGAATGACTCAATCCTCCATGAAAACGATTCCAAGATGTTATCATAGGATTTGTACCTATACAAATCCCAACACAAGACTCCAAATATTGCGTAACTATGGAAGAATCTACCACTATCAATTTAGTAAGAAATTCCCTCATTTTATTGATGAAAGAGGTCCACCAAAAGGAAGGCTTTTATGTTGACCTCAAGGGATCGAATAACAAGTATTGTATCCAATCCTACCACCCCCTCTCTTGATCACTGAAATATTGGTCTAGGTCAAGGAAATATAATAGGTGTGAAGTTGTTTGAATACCTACTAAGAATAAGAACACTTTGCATCATATATGTAACAAATTCCAAGATAAGTTATGCAAGAACAACCTCTTATGACACTTAACAAGATAATTTGCAATGGTTGATACATATTTGCAGCAGTAAACAATTAAATGAAAACAATAAATGATTTGTAACAACAACAATTAATGCTCATAAATGCAACAATTGACCATGAAAACTTAACATACATCCACTAGAACATCATTCAATTGTTAGATGCAATTTATGAATGAGTTAGGCCACCTTTACAAGAGTGTATGCAACAAATTAGAGTGTTTTTAGATGGATTTAGCAATTTTTTACAACAACAACAAGAAATATAATGAGTTTTCCAATGTTAGTGTTAATAGAGTTAGTATAGATCTTGAGAGTTTTAAAAGAGATGTTTATCCATCAATTCACCAAGAGAATAACTTCTTATATTAGTGTATTTTAGGATACAAAGTCTTCTAAATGAAACTAAGCTTGAGAATTTTCCTACTTGAAACCAAGAGGTAGGATTCAAACCCTAAGGTGCAAGCACATTTGGGCCTTAGTATATGAATATTAAGGAGAAGAACTTATGGGGTGCAAGAAAATTTGGGCCCTAGAAGTTGTTCCTTCCTTCTTGTAGCTACAACTAGGTCAAGATCACAAGTCTAGGGATAAAATCCTAAAGTTCTAGCACTTTAGCGATTTAGGGTTCTAACTCTAGAAAGGAAAATTAACTGATTTTTGAAAAAATTACCTTGTAAGAGGAAGAAGAAATTATGTTCCTCTCTTAGGTTTTCACCAAGAAATACATTATCAAAATTAAAAAATTGACCATGAAACATCAATAGCATAAGTATAAATTGCAGAAAATTCACTTCATCCAAAAAACCCATGAGATAAAACCCTGATTTCAGAAATCTCCATCCAAAATTACCAAATCCATCCACAAGAGACCTCTCCAAGCCAAGTGCATGAGTAAATAAGAGTTGGTAACCATTGTAGGGAAAACATTTCATAAGTACTCTCACAAATGGTGAGAATTCATGATGACAAAATGAAAGTGAGTTTTAGCCTTTTTATATGAGGCTTACCTCTCATATTTGTCCACATAATTTGTCAACAACAAAAAACAAGGGGGGCCAAACCCTCATTTGACCTTTACAAATGCTAAAAGTGAAAAATTGAATCATAATAGCCCACACATGTGAGACGTCAAGGCTAGGTAAGGTGGCATCATGCCCCCAAAGTCTAAGGTAGGGACTCCAAAGGCCACATGGCATCCTACAAGGTGAAAAAAAATCCAGTGGAGTGTCTCCTTACCTAAGGTCATTCCAAATAATTTTAGGTACCCATCCATCAATCAAACCCTAGCCATGTCAAACCCTATAAGGTGACATCATCACCACAATAGGGAAAGAATAAAGGATCCAAGGCCAATGTCCAGGTTTTGTTGAGCTGCATGTCATCTCTGCACTGTCTCTGATTGTCTATTTCTCCAACATCTCCGATCTTGGTGAAAAAAAAGTACTGGGGTACTTTTCCCATCCTGTGGGGTTTCCAACCCATCTGTTTGCCACTATGACTAGATTTTCTCAAACCAAGCCCATCTATCCATCGTTCAGGGTTCTGAGAATATGAGAGCCATTGTTTGAGGGTGGTGAGTCACTAGATGACCCACTGCTCTCCATCACATGTGACCAAGTCCTACAATAAAGGCACAATGTCTTGGGTAAAATCCCAGGAAATCCCTCAAAGAACCACGCAGGGGACATCCAAGACAAATCAAAGTCTAAAACATGGTTAGCCAAGGTTCATAAGAAACTTTCCTCCTTAAATCATGAAAAGTAATCTATAACTTAATATATAATCCATGTGATTTACCACCTCTAACTTAGGACCCCATGTGATTTACCAAGTTTAAGTATGGGAGGGTCTTCATCCAACCCTATTAGTTGTGCCACCTATACATGAAATAAAATAATCCTAGCAGAGAGATATGTCTTGAGAGTGACAAGGGAAAGTAAAAAAACCCTTCAAGAGTAAGTGTGAAAGTGATATGGTTTTAGGGATTACTTCATGTCTAATGGTGTCAATGAATCCATTTCTATGAGCACTTTTGTGGAGGGTGCGCTTTCTCTTGAGTTACCCCATATTTACTTGTTATTTTTTCCAACCCCCCTTAATTTCCTTTTTCTAAGTCCCACTTTATTATAAATTTGCAAGTCCCCTTTGTAAGGTTTCAAGAAATTATCATTGCATTATTTGGACCGGGGTGAGCGCTGAAAGAGTAGAGCTCAAGTTTGAACTGAATTTTGTTGGTTCTATTTGCTATCATTCCTTTCTTTCTTTAGCATAATTTCTTATTCTTTTAATAACAGTTGTGAAACAACCTCTGTGACTTCAACCGCTCTTCTCATGAGAGAATTGACCACGACCCATTGATGAATTTTAGTATACTATGTGAGGATCCATGATTGAAAGTGTTAAGTATGGAGGGGTGAAAAACGTTACACTCGAGAGGGCCCCCTAGTAGTGCCCCTTTTCCCTGGGTGATGAAAACATGGGACTAGGGCACAAAAGATGACCACCAAGGTGAAACAAGGCAATTGACATCATTTCTCAAACCACTAATCTATTATCCAACTTCAATCAAAGATCCTCATTTGCATTCCTGAAAAATTAAGAAGAACACTTTGCATAAAAAAATGACTAACATACCTCATGGTGATGATGGCTTAAAATCTCCCATACTATGGGTTGCTTGAATGTGATGTGGCTTGGTTGACCTGTAGTTGTGAAGGTGAATAAGGTGGGATGATGGGCTTCCATTGATGTACATGTTTATCATCATCATGGTTGGGATCATTTTCTCCATTGCGGCCTATGAAACATTATCTCCTTCAGTTACCCCTAGGCATGGGGGTGTAAGAAGCCCAAGAGGTGGCTGAACAAATCGAGGCTAAAATTTCAACCTATAAGGTAGAACCTTTATATACCCCAATATCCAAGGTTGACATTAAAACAAGAACATTCCACAATGCCGAGCTCACTCAAGACATTAGTGTTCCATGGGCATAAAAGCTTGGAGAAGCAATAAATGACCTCGCCAAAAATCAAACTCTAGTGATGAACAAAATGACTAATTTGTAGAGGGCACAAAAACAAGCCACTAAACCTCCTTTTAGGGGCCAACCTCAAAGATCAAGACAAGCATGGAAATATAGGGCTCCAAATGAAGAGAGGGTTTACAACACTCTAGATACTTCAAATGTTATAAGTCAAGAAGAGACTCCCTGGTGTCTACCTTGTGGGGATTCACACTGGGAACATGAATGTCCAAGGAATAATGGGGAACCTGATCATATGAATTTATTTGATACCATAAACTCTATATTTACCATATCTTCCAAAGAGTGCCTCAATATTACACCATAACAACTTGAGGAGGGAAAACGGGAAGAAACCATGAGGGATATGATGGAGATAAAAAACAAAATGGATGACGAATCATGGGAGAATATTATGAAGGATTTACAAGTGTATGAGAGAAAAATAAGTGTGCCTCAATATCCTCCCAACGACCCTAGGTTCTCTAGACTAAGGCCTTCTCCACCATATACAAAAAATGCTCCTTCTAGTTCCACTAAATGACATAGATTTGAACATTGACATAAATTGTGTCTTGGAAAAGATAAACATGCCTATACCTCTAATAGATATCATTAATATTCCTTCGATGAGAAGAAAAGTTGAGAAGTTATTTAGGTTACAAGGTGAACCTGTAGACCCTCCTATAATGTTGCAAGATAACCATTTAATACCACACTATGATGAGTAAATGAACAATAAATGCTTGAATAAATGTATTCTTGACTAAGGGGAAGGTGCAAATGTCATGGCCTTGAAAATAATCAGACAATAAAGTTTGGAAGTCACAAGGACTTA
Source organism: Picea engelmannii (assembly GCA_009831015.1). Classification (NCBI taxonomy): domain Eukaryota; kingdom Viridiplantae; phylum Streptophyta; class Pinopsida; order Pinales; family Pinaceae; genus Picea; species Picea engelmannii. The sequence continues at coordinate 53,986 of ML818935.1, read as the reverse complement.
CAAAAATATCTGCGGGATTGAATCCAAGGCTATTCCCATGCATGGTGTGATGGAAAACTTGAAGGTCTGTCTTGACAGATACCCTAAGATAGTTTTTTTGAAGGACATTGTGGTCATAGATGTCCCAGATGTTTGGGGAATGCTCTTGTCTAGGAAATTTTCGGCAATGTTGGGTGGTACTTTACAGATCAATTTTTCTTATGCTACTATAACCATGGATGATGAAACCAATGCTCACCGACCCAACCTACCAATGGAAAGGGATCATGTTCAAGAGATTGATCTTGACCTTGAAATTGATGATCCCTCTAATACCCCAGTTTTGAGTCCCCATATTAATAATGTATTATGTTATTTTTTGAAAGGCCAGAGTTCCCAAACAATTAAAAGTGGTCGAAGTGCCTTGGGAAATGTAATGTTGTGATCATTTTTAATATTAAAATACATCGCTGGCTTCTAGACGGATAAGGACATGAGTTATAGGGGGCTATGATTCCATGAGAGAGGGGGATTAGGGGTTTATGTATTTTTATTATATTTTATTTACCCATAATTATTTTAATGGAGAGAAGTGGTTACCCGGGCTTCTTGGGGAAGACCACGTGGTTATTTATTTCCAAGTAAATGTATAAAACCATCCTTGGGATGTTTGGGGGTTCACTCGTTGTTCATTGTTCACACTCTTCATTTTTGTTCACTCTCTCCATTAACTCTTTCACTCATTCATTCTTGTTCTTGGTTGGGACATGAGGATGAGTTGCTGAGGAAGGAAGACATTGTTTGTTGGTTGTAGTGATTGCTAGTGTATTCCAACCATGAATTAGAGCCTAGATGTTTGAGATGCAATGACATGCATTAATTTTTGTTCACAACTGTGAATCCTGGGAGTCCCAGCATGGGATATTCTTGACTGGATGCACTGGAGCCCTGGAAGGAGGTATACAACCCGAGGGACTGTGTGGCAAAGAAGGGGGTGCATTCTCTTGGGTTGTGCAGGCTGGAGAGAAAAGAGTTAGTGTACTTTGGATTGGTGTGTGTTGAGAAACCTGTGAGAGCTTGAGTACTGAATGGTTTGGTAAGATGAGTGACACCATGGATTCATCCTTTTGGATTCATATCCCTGGCTCGGGGGTGACCCACTATTGAGATTTGGAATAACAAAGTCTATGGTTGGGTGGAACATCCTTGTTCTACAACCAGTTGGTGATTCATTTTGTTAAAGATAAGTTCTCTCTATCATGTGTTCCTATGCTTGTATATTTATTTCTGTTGTGTATTAATTAATATCTTTGAGGTGTGTATCTTTAATGTGCCAAATTGTTGGTTATTGTTGTGCATGGAATGTTTAAGCATTATTTTATGTTGTAGCATGAATCTTGATTATTGCATGTGTTGTTATGGTGTTCTTTCATGCTTCTTTATTAATTAAATGTTATCATAATTCAAAATCAGTTTAGAAGTGACTTTTGAGGTAGCGTTGCTTGACCTGTGGGTGGCTAGGTGGGTTACAGGTTGGTATCAGAGCTTCAGGTTGATACTTTATACCGGTATGGGCTGAAATGAGTGCGAATCAGGCAGATTCACTGTCACAAATTTTGATCTGTGCGAATTTGGGGAAAATAGTAAAAACTTGGAGAGAAATATCCTCGAATTCGTGGGAAAATTTGAGTTTGAAATAATTCAAACTGTCTAAAAAGTTTAATAGATTCAATCTGCATAGTTTTAGAGCTGAATTCGATATGGAAGGTCAAAAAATTCCTATTTTAATGGACATTTTAGCCTGGGGAAATGTTCACAAAATCAACGATCGAGATCATGTATGATCTCGATATCAAAGACCTATAATCATCCTTGAAACATTTAAAAATTGATAAAGTTTCAAATTTTGGAAACGTTTTGAGATCAACTACTGAGATCCATCTTGTCGGTTTGGAAAAGGAGGAATATCAACGGTCCATATTCATTTTTGGTGATTTGGAAATTTAGAGAAAATCGACTATTGAGATCATCTTCGCTGGGAGATCAACGACCCAGATTCACCTAGGTTTTGACTGAAATTTTCTAAGTGTTGAAGTTCGCCATCTAAGATCGTCGATGGACGATGGATAAGGGATTGACGAGTTTGGAGAAGTGTTGAAGTTCGACCAAATGACATTTGAGATTGCTGATGGACGATGGATCAGGGAGCGACGAGTTTGGAGAAGTGTTGAAGTTCATCCAAAGGACATTTGAGATCATCGATGGCCAATGGATTAGGGATCGATGAGTTTGGCGAAGTGTTGAAATTCATCCAAATGACATCTCTGACTGTTGATGGAGAAAGGAAGGTGATGATGTGTCATGCGATGCCATCCTATTTGATGCCTCAAGATGATGTGTCATGCCATGTCAGTATCCATGTGTCATGCCATGTTTGCATAGTTTCCAAGTCATCCAACAGAGATAGTCGATGGCCGATGGTTGGGTTGGTTGAATTGAGGAATTTTTTTTGAAGTTCATCGGGGATCACTGATTACTGATGGACCGATAGTCGGGTGTCGAATGAATTGGTAAGGAGGTTCATTCGTCAATGAAGATCATCAACGACCAGGTCGGTCGGTTTGGATTTGTGCACAAATTGGTCATCGAGGAGTTGGGTTGATGGACGACGATCCATTCAATAGTTTGGGGAAAGTCTTGTGCATGCCAAAGGAGAACATTGGTCACTTATGGTTGATGGAGCAAAAATCAATGGTCCAAATTGTTGCCGACTGGAGATCGGCGGTGCAGATTGCACTTAGGCCATACCTGGAGAAAATTAAGTTGGATTGGGATGAAACTTATGGGATTTTTTTTGCAGTGAGGAGATCTAAAAAAGTGTCAAAGAGGGCCCATGTCCAATTCTGCTTAAATTTGTTAGAAATTGCAAAACAATGGTATTTAAAGATATGGCTCCAAATCATTGACAAAATCCATATTAAGACGAAACTCTTAGGGAGAGTCCTGAAAGCATACACAAAAATTAAACATGAAGGAACTGAATAAAAGATAAGAATATTGGAATGGGGATGCTGAAATAGGCCAAAATCCACTATTCCAGGCTACTTTTATGGGATTTTTGAGATTTTCAGAGCAGAAAAAGAGATTCTAGATCACAAAAATGGGAATTTTTTTTTTCTTGACATTTTATATAATCATCGATAAAAACAAATTTTGTTTAGTGATTTTTTTCCAGAAGTGCACAGAATGTGAGATAACTAGTTTTGCTAAAAATTCTAAGTTTTGAAAAAGGGGTGAAAAAGGACAAAGTTGTAGATTCCATATTGTTGTAGTTTTTGACTATTGTATCAGATTGAAAGTATAAAAGTTTTTATAAATTACTTGTCATGATTATTAACTGTGTCTCATACAAATGTTTCTCTATTTCTTGATATATTTTCATTTGCAGATGACAAAAGTTGTCATTTCAATAAAAATTCAACAGTGGAGAAAATGCATAAAAAGGGTGAAAGTGGAATTTTTAGGAAACCATAACTTTGAACATAGAGATCAGAATGAGGCATGAGTATATTCGTTAGAAATATGATTCAAAGGAGAATAACCTAGAATTATTAGAATTTGGAGAACTATGGTATACTTCTTCATGAGTTGAGTAGAAAAAGGACCCATAGCATTGTTTGATAAAATTTCTATGATATGCACAATTATAACAAAATGTTTGCTTGCACATTTTGAAGAATTAAGGGATATAAACATATAATTTCAATATAATAATGCATATTTGGTACATGTATGAAGGAGAGGGGGCTTTCCGTCACGATAAAGAATCCAAAGGTCAAAATATCAGTGTTGGTAATGTAGAGACATAATCAAATGGGGACAAGAGTAGAGGGGAATAAGAAATATTAATAGAGATTGCGAGAAGCCTGAAAATAGAAGTGCAGATTTACAAATAAGATCATGAGAGGTTGATGAGAGAACAAAATCAAATAAATTCTCAAGTGATGCAAAGCCTAAATTAGTTGCATATGCAAGCAAGGAATGGATAAGACTCAAAACATGAGGAAGAAGGAAGATACCATGAAAGAAGAGATAACAACAAAAGATATAGTCATTCTAGAAGTTCTACTAGAACTCATAGACATCACTCACCTCCTTACTCAACAAGGAAATTTTATGCATCTGAAGATTTCGTAAGTAGTCCATAAGCGTCTCCTGTTAGACACCAAAGAAGAAGACATGAATTAGACAGTTTGCAAGGAGAGATGAGAAAGATTAAGCCACCATCCTTTGATGGTGAAAGATAAAGGGAAGATGATGATAAAGCCTTGCTGCTTGGAATCAATAAGTATTTTCAGTTGCACAACTACTCATCTAACCTAGAAGCCATAATTTCCACATACCATTTGAATGGGAAAACCACTATGTGGTGGGGTTAGTTGAATAAAGTTGAGAACATTAATGAGAGTAGGATCACTTGGAAGTAGTTCAAGCGATATTTTTAGAAGGAGTACCTTTTAGAGCACTTCTATGACAAGAAAATGAAAGAGTTCTTTGAACTCAAATTGGGAAACATGACCATTACTTAATATGAAAAGAAGTTCTTGAGATTGTTGAAGTATGCAGCGTTTAAAAAGTATGAAAAAGTGAATATACAAAAGTTTTTGCGTGGAATGCCATCCTTTTATAAGGAAAATATTTAGCATGATGAGCCTAGGAATTTGATCAAGATCATTAGTGTAATACCCCAGTTTTGATTCCCCATATTAAATAATGTATTTTTTTATTTTTATGAAAGGCCAAAGTGCCCAAACAATTAAAGGAGGCCATAGTGCCTAGGAAATGTGGTGTTTTGATCATTATTAAGAATAAAATACACCGTTGGCTACCAGATGGACAAGGAAAATAGTTATAGGGAGCTATGATTCCACGAGAGAGGGGTCTTAAGGGGCTAAGTATTTTTATTATATTTTATTTTCCCATAATTACTTTAATTGAGAGAAGAGGTTACATGAGCTTCTTGGGGAAGGCCATGTGGTTCTTGATTTCTAAGTAAATACATAAACCCATCTTGTGGTCTATTTGGGGGTTCTTCTCCATTCACACTTTCACTCTTTCACTCATTGTTTCTCATTTATCATTACTCATTCATTCTTGTTCTTGGATTGGGACATGGGGGATAAATGTTGAGGAAGATCCATTTGTTTGATGGTTGTAGTAATGAATGGTGTATTCCAGCCATGAATTTGTGCCTTCATTCCTAAGATGAATTGGAATGTACTAAATTTTATTCACAGTTGCGAGTCCTGAGAGTCCCAGCATGGAAATTATTGACCAGATGCATTCGATCCTTGGAAGGAGGTGGACAACCTTAGGGATTGCATGGCAAAGAAGGGGGTCCATTCTCTTGGGTTGTGTAGGATGGAGAGAAAATAGTTGGCGTACTTTGGATTTTTTTTGTGTTGAGAAACCTGTGAGAGCTTGAGTGATTACTGGTTGGGATGTTGAGTGACACCCTAGAATTGTCCTTGTGGATTCATATCCCTAGCTTGAGGGTGACCTGATGCTAAGACTTGGAACAATAGTGTCCATGGTTGGGTGGAACGTCCTTGGTATGCGACTAGTTGGTGAATGTTTTTGAATAAGATAAGTGCTCTATGTCATGTGTTTCTCTTCTTATATATTTATTTTTGTTGTGTATTAATTATTATCTATGAGATTTGTATTTTATAATATGCATGCTTGTTGGTTATTGTTGTACATGAAATTGTATTCATTTATTTTATGTTGTAGCATGAATCTTGATGATTGCATGTGTTGTTATCATGTTTCTTTCATACTTCTCTATAAATTAAATGGTATCATATTTCAAAATCAATTTTGAAGTGGGTTTTTGGAGTAGCATGCTTGACCCGTGGGTGAATGGGTACGTTACAACAAGGAAGGGTAAGTATTTGTATGAGAAAGGAAATGGAAAAAAGTCTTTGCAGAAAACTTGAAAGGATAAGAAGAAAGAGAAATCTGATCAGAGAAGGAAGGGATTCAAACCTCCTTTCAACAGAAACATTCCAGATACAAATCAGGAAGAAAATTCTACTAAGAATGAATTCAAGAAGGAAGACTCCTTGGGAAAAAGAGGAAGAACACCAATCCATTGTTGGTGGCGAAAATAAAATCACCTATACAAGGATTTCCCTCATAGATGAGATAAAGTTAAGACCATGCACAAAATCCAAGATGCTACAATAGTAGAAGACATGGGAAGAATATATGCAGCCTTAAAAGATCGATAAGAAAAGTACCATTCCAATATGATCGAAGTGGAAGGTAAGATCATTAATCATCCTGTTGCTATTTTAATTGATTAAGGAGAAAGTCATTGTTACATTGATCCTAAAATAGTGGATATATTACATTTAGATAAAAGTAATCTTGAAAAGTCAAGTTTGGTTCAGCTAGCCATTGGAACCAAAAGAAGGATCAATGAAATGGTCAACGATTGTCCAATAAGTATTAATGGAGTGAATACTAATGCTAAACTAAATATCATACTGTTAGGATCTTATGAAATCCTAATTGGAATGGGTTGGTTGGAAAAACACCATGTTGTCCTAGGTTTTCATAACAAGACATTTACATGTCTTGATGAAGAAGGAAAACATAACACTTTGAAAGGAATTCCAACACCCATTTCTATAAGGGAGATTTCATCCTTACAATTGAAGAGATGTTTTAGGATAGGATGTCAATTGTATGTAGCTCATGTGAAAGAGATAGAAAAGAAAAAAGGGCGAAGTATTGAAGATTTTTCAGTATTGCAAGAGTTTTAATATGTATTCCAAGAAATACCATGATTTCCACCAAAGAGGGAAATAGATTTCTCTATTTATTTAGTACCAGGAGCTGCCCCAGTATAAAAAAACCTTACAGAATGAGTACAACTGAATTGAAAGAATTCCAAATGCAACTGGAAGGATTTTTGAAGAAAGTGTACATACGTCCAAGTGTTTCACCTTGGGGAGCACCAATTGAGGATGGAACATTGAGGCCGTGTATAGACTTTAGATAGCTGAATAAAACCAATGTGAAGAACACATACCCTCTACCTAGAATTGATGACCTCTTTGATTAGCTAAGACAGTCAGAGATATTTTCAAAGATAGACTTGAGATGAGGCTACCATTAGGTAA
>ML818935.1:1136-40685 GCA_009831015.1 Picea engelmannii | reverse complement strand
ATTTTTGATACTATAATTAGTAATGTTGTCTACATGGATGATAGTGGCTTTAGTGAAATGTGACAGGGTTCGAATGGCTAACAATATGTTGTCAGTTGTCATGATTGTGTTATAGTTGATCTTGATAAGATAGGTGCATAGGATAGAGTTCAGAGACAGAGGACAAGTCGGGTGGCCTATCCCGAGCTTGTTGACTAGTCAGTAACCTTTTGGGGACCAAAAGGTCCTTAGTGAGGAGGTGTGATCTAGAATTGGATCCAGGAGGCTTCCTAGGTCCAGAAAAGGCTAAAAAAAGAAAGTTATCAGAATCATATGAAGCCAATTCCATTGCTACTAGATCATCACTCTTATTCCGGCCATATATTGACTTTCTCAAACAGACGCTATATGTGAGATTTATCACACTTTGACCGCTTTCCCAAACAGGCAAAAAGTCAATAGGTCAACAGTAAAAAAGTCAACATTGATGTCAGCATGACATCATGATGATGTGGAAACATGACACGTGGTAGAGGCATAGTTGGCAGGCCATACAAATGATGTGGACCAACCAGGAGGTGACACATGTCACCACTGAAAGGGTGACATGTGGCACCCGTACAACTGACGTGTCACTCCCAAATGGCGACACATGGCAGATAGAGATAGATATGGGTGGAATATAGGTGGTCCAATCATTGGTTTAAAAGTGGCATTAGAAACGATGAATAGGGTGGTGCCACATGGTGCAAACATGGGTTGCCATGTGGCAACCCATGGTTGGCTCGTTTGGTTGTATGGAAAAAAATTGTCATGGTCTCCCAGAGTTTCGAACTCGTGACCTGTTAGAGGAGGTAACTGTTTTGGCCCAGGCACGAATTCCATTGTGACATAATAGTGCTTGTTATGTCAAAGCCAAATTATAGTATTTAAAGTGATGTAATGTGTTAAATGGGGGCGAAAAGGGATGGGGCTAGGCCCTGGCCCACAAGTTTATCTAGCCCCATATGTCTGCGCCTTAGTAAATGCGCGGAAGCTTCCAGGATAAGCCATGGGCATGGGGGCCATGGGATAAGGTTCCAACAACATTAATTTATGATCGAGACTTGATACCTAGCATGGCAAATGGGGGATAGCTCCCAATCTTATGGGGGTTTGATATGACCAATATTTTCGGAAAAGGGGCCAGCGTGCAAGCCTTTGCGTTGGTGCTTGGCCACCTAGACACCATATGACCTTAATATGGAGCGTGCGCCCAACCCTAGGGGATATTTTTGATTATTTTTGCATAAAGTGGGTTTTTATCCTATGTATTGGATTTTTGATTGATTTTTGACCTGTTAATAGTGGATTTTGCCCATTTTTGGGGGATATTGGGCTCTTTTTGAGCCAAAATTTTGGGAGGAAGTTGGGGAATGATAACCAAATCTAGATCTATATAAACCAGGCCTTCTTGAGGCCATGGGAGGACAATCATATCAGAGTTATGCTTAAGGAAATCCAAGCCAAATCCATTTTTATGCAGGGAAGTTGTTGAGGAGCACACCTTTGCAGAGCATTTATGGGAGCTCCGATCATCCGTTTTGAGTGTCGTTTATTCTGTTGGGTTCGAGATATTTGGGATAACAAGACTAGATTAGTATCATAGCCTTATGGAACTTTGGTGATGTACTTATTGAGATTTGAATAGAAATAAAGAAGACTCACCCACTAAGACAAAGGCCCTGAGACGTAGGCGAGATTGTCGAACTTCGTTATCACTTCTCTTGTTATGGTTTGCTATTATTATTACTTCATTTCAGTTCTATATATGTGTTCATGGCTGTGATATATTCTCATATCTTCTTCCTCTTTCATTAAGCTTCCTAAATGGTTAATAAACGCATGCATAATAACTCAACCACAGTCATTTAAAAGGTCTTTTCAGATCATGCAGGCTAGAGATAAGAGAGACGGTGTACTTTGGATTGTCATGTGTTGAAAAACCTATGAGAACTTGAGTGCTGACTAGTTTGGGAAGCTGAGTGACACCCTGGAAATGTCCTTGTGGATTCATAGCCCTGGATCGGGGGTGACCTGTTGTTGATATTTGGAATAAAAACATCTATGGTTGGGTGGAATGTCCTTGGTATGCAACTAGTTGATGATTCATTTTGTTAAATATAAGTTCTCTCTGCCATGTGTTCCTATGCTTGCATATTTATTTCCTTTGTGTATTAATTAATACCTCTGAGATGTGTATCTTTAATGTTACTTCTTGCTGGTTATTTTTGTGCATGGCATGTTTAAACATTATTTTATGTTGTAGCATGAATCCTTATTATTGCATGTACTGTTATGGTGTTCTTTCATGCTTCTTTATTAATTAAATGTTATCAAAATTCAAAATTAGTTTAGAAGTGAGTTTTGAGTTAGCGTTTCTCAGCTTGTGGGTGGCTAGGTATGTTACAATCCCTTAGAGGATTTCCCTGAGAAGTTCAAGGAATCTTCTATGGAATTTTTTCCAGATGACCTTCCTTTCTTCCAAGAAGAATATTTTTATGATAAAGTTTGGTCTAAAAGGGAATATTACCAACAACAACTAGGAAGGTACACAGAAAAAGAAGTTGGATCCATCACAATATTGAAGAAGGGTGATAAAGAGTTGTTGATTAGATCGAGATAAGATGACGTTCTTCCAACAAAATCCCACCCCCTCTGTCGAAGAAATAAAATAGGGTAACATTCAATCTCAAAGGAGGGGATTACAAACAAGGAGAATTGGTATTGGAGTGGGATACAAGGAAAGGCTAGCCTGATACACGAAAGAAGTTTGGAAAGTTTTGGATAGGCCCCTACATAATTAAAGAGAAGTTTTTCAATGATTCCTACTACTTATCCATGTTGCAGGGAAGGAGGCTTCCACTACCCATTAGTGGATCTCTTCTCAAGCCCCATCATGGGGAAGAGACTTCACTTCTTGAAACTAACATAGATTAGTGTAACTAGAGGAGATCATGTCTCATGGCCCGCTATGGGGAACATGATCCCGACCATGATGATGATCAACATGTTTGCATATGGTAGCCTAGAATCCCCCCTCATTCACCTTTATAGATATAGATCAACCAAGGATCATAAGATCCAAACAACCTAGAATACGGGAGATGGTAAGCCATTGTCACCATGAGGTATGTTAGTCCTTATTTCATGCATAATGTTGTGCTTAACTTGTTGGGCATGTGGATGAAGATATTTGGTTGAAGTTGGATAATGGATCACTTGCATGGGAAACTGTTTTAGTTTCCTTATTTCACCTTGGTGGTCAACTTCTATGCCCTAGTCCCTTGTTATCACCACCTAGGGAAAAGGGGTACGACTGGGGGGGCCTTACCAGGGCAACATTTCATTCCCCACCATACTTAACACTTTCCATCATGTATCCTCTCATAATGTACTAAAATTTGGTAATGGGTCATGGTCCATTCTCAAATGAGAAGAGGGGCTAAAGGCCCAGAGGTTGTTTCACAACTGCTAATGAAATAATAAGAAAATGATGCTAAAGGAATAAGCATATGATAACAAAGGCCTAACAAAATCCAGTCCAAGCTTGAGCTCTACCATTTTAGTGCTCACCCCAATCCCAAATAGCAATGCTATAGCTTGAAACCTTATAAAGGGGACCTGCAAATGTGAATAAAGTAGACTAGTAAGATGGTTGATAAAGGGGTTTGGAAAAAATAATGCCTAAGAAATAGGTAACTCAAGAGAAATCACACCCTCCATAAAGGTGTTCATAGAGATGGATTAAATGAAACCATAAGCCATGAAGTAATCCCTAAAATAGTATCACCTTCACACTTACTCTTGAAGGGTTTCTTTACTTCTTTCTTCCCATGTGACCTATCCCTCTACCCTGGTTCTATTATTTCCTATCTAGGTGGTACACCTAATAGGGTTGGATGAAGGCCCTCCCATACTTAAACTTGTCAACTCACATGGGGTCCTAGGCTGGTGTGATGCTTGAAGGGGATACTAAGGTGAATTATCTTACATGGATTATATCTTAAGTTACAACTTACTTTGCATGCTTTAAGGACTACTGTTTCTTATGAACTTTGGCTAACCATGTTTTATGCTTCGATTTTTCTTGGATGGACCTAACATGGTTATTTGAGGGATGTTATGGAATTGTACCTAGGACATTGTGCCTTTATTTTAGAACCTTGGCACATGTGATGGAGAGATGTGGGTCTTCCAATGACGCACCACCCTCAGACATCATCTATCACATCCTCACAACCCTGAACAATGGAAATATGGGTTTGTCTTGAGAATATTTAGTCATGATGGCACATAGATGGGATCTAATCCCATAGGATAGGTAGAGTACCCCATAGATTATTCTTGACTAGGATCGGGCACGTTCAATAACAAAAAATTAGAGACATGGTAGAGACGACATGCACCTCCCAGGGCCTCGACGCACCACTCAGATCCTAGATGTTGGTCCTAGTTTGATTATGACATAATATTCTAAGGTTTAATTGATACAGGTGGATATCAATGGCCACCCACCTATTCCAACTGGATCATCTTGGCATTTTTTCAGTTTGGCAGTTTTTTCCTAGTTTTCGAGTCTTGAACTTTCAGGACCATTTTGAGGCCATAAACAAAGTTTTTAGGGATCTCCACAATCATATTGTAGATGGAATTAGATTTTGATGGAATAATGTGTATTCCTCGGATATACTTTTCCAACGAGATATCATGTGCCTAAAACAGAGATCGCATGCAAAAGTTACGACCCTGGGAAGTTGATTTACCATCTTACCCCAACGAGACCCACATGAATTTTAGTGCTTCATCTCCTAGGGTTAGGTTTTTGGATGTATAGGATTTTGGAATTCATTTTTATTGTAAAAAGGATTTCAGATCCTCATTGTATTCATCTTATTGCGAGTGAGCATAGCCGTCAGATCTCTTCTCAGAGATAAGCCGCCACCATTCTAGCAAGCTTGTTTTTAATCTGCATTTTATAGTTTCAACATATTTTTTTAGTGAATAGAAGCTAGTTTTAATGTATCTATTTTATTGTTCATTGTGTCTCTGTGTTAATAATAATAAGAATCCGTGTTCATTTCATTTTGATCATAAAATCCGGATCAGTGGTATCAAAGTGATCTTCTCCTTTTCGTTCTCAGTGCATGTCCTTGACGAGGTTAGGGTACAAAGAGTTGGGTCTTGAGATTATTTCTCTTGAGGAAAAGAGATCTTTCACACCCAAGAGACCTTCCATGGTAGGATAAAATAAATACAATGGTATAGGATATCCTTTCAAACCAATTCTCAAGGAATCCCTCACACAACATAGGAACGAGATGATGGATAGTTTCGCGCAAATACTTTGATGACTACCAATAGGTCACACATCTTCCTTGAGAAAAGGCACTACCCCCTTTAACGTACAAATCAACTTTGATATTCCTACATTTGAAGGTCAGATAGACACGGATGCTATAGAAAAATGGTTGAATTCTCTAGAAGGGTAATTTTCTGTCCATAACTTTTCCAATAGAGAAAATATTACTTTTGTGCTCCTCAAAGCCATCCTCGATGTCAAATATTGGTGGGAGACTTTTTGCGAGCAAAAGGAAACAAAGGAAAACTAATTATTTATAGTCACACTCACATGAGAGTCCTTCGGGGATGCTATTAAGGATCAATACTACAATGTCAAAAATTATAACAACCTATATACAAAGTGGACTTCAGCAGAAAAGGGACCAAGTAGTGCCAGATGTCACAAATATCTTCCATACCTTGCGCACCAAGACAGGGTATCAAATATTCTGAGTGACATATGGTGCTCAAGTACAATGGTGGTCTACATAGATACATCTAGGCAAAAATAGAATTTTTGGACATCTTGTCCTTGGGTGCGACCTATGGATATGTCATCAAAATTGAGCAAAAGCTTAAACAAAAGACACAGAATTTTGGGTCTGGGAACCCCTCACAGCAGAATTAGGGAAAGGGAAGCCCCAACCCATAAAACAAAGGGAAAAGCAGAGATGGAAAACCTCAAGAAAACCAATCTAAGATGAAAACAAATAAGAACAATGGAAAGACGAAGAAAGATACCAAGAAGTGGTGCGACTTCCATAAGAACCCTTTGAATAACATTGATGATTTCCGCTCAAAGAAGTCATTGGTGGTTGAGGTGAGTGCCTATGAATTAGATGCGTGTTCTAAATCTGAGTCAAAACCAGAAAAGGGTATACAAATATTTGACGCAGAACCTAGTGCCACCATTTCTTCCACCAAGATCCATCTTGGTGAACTTGATGAGCCAGAGGAAGGTGAGTGCCTCTTTCATTCAGAAATGTGGGTGAAAGTAACCCTACTGCACTTCATCATTGATAGAGGTAGTGAGAAGAAACTCATCTTAGTGGAGGTCATCAAGTGGTTGGGCCTGCCGAAAATGCCGCACCCGCAGCCCTACACCATCAGATGGCTCCACCGAGGAAGAGATATTTGCATCAACCAACAGTGTCGTTGTCCTACGAAATCAAGCCCTTCAAAGAAGAGGTGTTGTGTGATGTCTTCCCCCTTGAATTTTGTGATGTTCTTTTGGGCCAAACTTATTTATGGAAACATCATGTTGTATATGAGTCTATGCCTCGTAGTGTTATTATTACTTTGGACATGAAATTGTACAAGATACCTGAGGTAGTCCCACCTAGTGCCATTTCCTTGATCTCTTTCAAGCAATGCAGGAAGGTCATCTCTCAGACCAGGAAGTTTGTGTTCTTCATGATTCTCTCTTAGAGTGAGAGAAAGAGTGAAACCACATTCATGGCCTCCATGATCAAACTCTACACACAATGGAATCAAATGGATAAGGTCACAAAAGAGTACAAATACATCTTCTCCTCACCTACTAGGGTACCTTTGCACTGTCAAGTCAAGCATTTCGATCTGACCCCCAGAGCACCTCTACCCAATGGGCTAGTCTATCACCACTCTCCATTAGAAAACGAGGAGATTAAGCATCAGATCCAAGAACTACTCCAAAAGGGGCACATATGACGCAACTCATCACCTTGTGGAAGCCCAATCGTGCGTGTGCAGAAGAAAGACGAGACATGGTGACTCTGCATTGATTATCAGGCCCTAAATAAAATCATAGTCAGGAATCGTTACCCAATTCTATGAATTGACAATCTTCTTGATTAGCTCAAGGTGGCCAAATACTTCAGTAAGATTGATTTGAAGTCTGGCTACCATCAATTCCCAATAGAGCAAACAAATGTATGGAATACTTCCTTCAAGTTAAAATAAGGTATTTTTGAATGGTTGGTCATGCCCTTTGGTTTGGAAAAAACCCCAACAACTTTCATGAGGATTATGGATGACATATTGCAGCCTTTCACCAATTATTTTATAGTAGTGTATCTGGATGACATACTCATCTACAACAAGTCTTGGGTGGAACAATTGCAGCATATTCAATAGGTTTTGCACATTCTGCAACATCACAAGATATATGCCAACTTGGAAAAATGATCCTTCGACATGGACAAGGTCTAGTACCTATGATATATTGTTGATGAGCATGGTGTGCATGTGGATCCATCCAAGATCTAGGTCATCCGTGACTGGATATCCCCAACCACGCTCACTGAGCTTCAAAGCTTCTTAGGCCTTTCCAATTTCTATTGCAGGTTCGTGTTGGGATTGTCCCATATTACATGTGACCTCAACCAAGTAAAAAGGGGTGGTGGTAAGGTAAATTTTGTGTGGGTCCTGTCCCAACAGTAAGCATTCGATGATTTTAAGAAACACTTGTGCTCAGACCCAATGATTTCACTACCACTTGCGGCCACCCAAGAAGACTCATCCCATGCTGAAATTGAAGCTCAAAAAGCTACTTGGATCATTGAACAGATCCAACACATATGCCAACAGGTTCAAGATATTTTACAAAAGTCCAATTCCAAGTATAAGCAGTGCCATGATCAACACTGGGTGCCGCACAAGTTTTAGGTGGGAGACAAAGTTTGGTTTCACTTGCAGAAAGAACACCTTACACTATCACTAAGGCTGTGTGCGACAATTATTTTGATTTCAGAATCCCCCCTTCCTTGGATTTCACCTAGTGTTTAATGTGGATCTCCTTTGGCCATATTTTCCACCATTATTGGACACCTCAGAGATAAAATAACATTTGACACCAATAGAGCTCAACCCTGACTACATGGAAAAAGAATCCACTAATCATATCATGGAAACACAGGTCAAGGACACTCTCCAATAGAGGATCCAACTTTATTGGGTTGTCAAAGCAGGGTAGCTCTTGCACCAAGGCAAGTGGCTCACCTGGGGCCAAATTCAACAAAAAAATCCTCATATGATGGGGGAACTCAATGCAATGGAGATAATTTCTTCATAAGGGGGGAGCATTGATCCAGGTAGATACCAGTGGCCACCAACCTATTCCAATTGGCTCATCTTGGTAGTTGTTTCCTAGTTTTTGGGTCCTGAACGTCCAGGGCCATTTTGAGGCCCTAAACAACATTTTTAGGGATCACCATAGTGAATCTAGAAATGAAGTCAGATTTTGATGGAATAATGTGTATTCCTCAGATAGACCTTTTCAACGGGATATTGTGTGCCTTAAACAAAGATCGTATGCAAAAGTTACAACCCTGGGAAGTTGATGTACCAACTTACCCCAACGGGGCCCACGTGACTTTTGGCACTTCATCTCCGAGGGTTAGGTTTTTAGATGTATAGGGTTTTGGAATTCATCTTTATTGTAAAAATAATTTTAGAGCCTCATTGTACTCATATTCTTGCGAATGAGCGCAACCATCACATCTCTTCTCAGATATAAGCTGCTATCATTCTAACAAACTTGTTTTTAGTCTGCATTTTACAGTTTCAACATATTTCTTTATTGAATAGAAGCCAATTTTGTTGTATCTCTATTATTTTTCATTGTGTCTCTACGTTAATAATAATAAGAATCTATGTTCATTTCATTCTT
Organism: Picea engelmannii; assembly: GCA_009831015.1. NCBI lineage: Eukaryota > Viridiplantae > Streptophyta > Pinopsida > Pinales > Pinaceae > Picea > Picea engelmannii. Next base: position 31,675 of record ML818935.1, on the reverse strand, counting down.
CTCATAAAATACAGATCATTAATGGTGCTAGGGTTTGGAGGATTTATGGGGTAGTGATGGTGGTTGGCATGATTGTGAGTGGGGAGAGACATTGCTTTTCCCCATTCCACTCTCGCTTTATTCCATGTGTCCTTTAGAGGCCCCCTCCTTGCCTAAGGATTCCTCACATCTCACAAGTGTGGGCTATTTTGATGTATTTTACACATTTTGCATCTTGTAAAGGTTAAATGAGGGGTCGTCCCCACTTGGATTAATTGTTTTTTTTTTTTTATGTTATGTGGACAAATGAGGATAATTCGACTCATATAAGAAGGATAACACTACCTCTTTTAATTTCATCATGATTTCCTCACCAATGTGAGGATTACTTCTGAAATTTTCATCATTTTTTGGGGTTACTAGTCTTTCTCTCTCATGCACTATGCTTGGAAAATATATCTTGTGGATGTTTGGCTGATTTTGGATGGATATTTATGCAATTAGGGTTACATGCTCTTGATTTCTTGGATTAAATAAGTTAATTTGTACAATTATTGTTTATTCTATTGATGTTTATGGTTAAATTTCTATTTTGTTGCAAGACATCTTGTTTATTGAAACCCTAAAGAGGAACATAAGTGCTTCTTCCTCTCACAAGGTCTTATTTGTCTAAAATCAGTTGATTGTCCTTGCTAGGGTTAGAACCCTAAATCCATAAAGTGATATCACTTTAATATTTTATCCCTAGAAAACTGATCTTTGACCTAGTTGAAGCTACAATAAGGGATAAACTATTTCTAGGGACCAAATGTGCTTGCACCCTGGACATCCTTCTCCTCAATATCTAAAGCCTATGGCCCAAATTTTATTGCACCTTAGGGTTTAKATCATACCTCTTAGTTTCATGTAGACCAACCTTCAATCTTGGATGCATTTGAGACTCAATAACCATAGAAAGGTACTAGTCTTGAAGAAACTCTTGTGGTGAAAGTGATTGATTAAAWWWYTTTATCAAAACTCTCAAGTATCCTACTAAATCTACCAACTCTAACCCTAACAGACTTGAAATATTTCTTGTTGTTTTTATAAATTTTTTCTATAGCCATCTAAAACTACATTAATTTTTCATTACACTCATCTAAACATGGTTTAACTCACTCAAAAATTTCCTCTGACAATTGGATAATATTTTATGGGTTGTATGATTACTTTTTATGGTCAATTGTGTTATTTCTTAGCACTAGTTATTGTTGTTGTTATAATTACTCATTTCTGTTATAAGACTAGTTTACTGCTGCAATTAGAAACATCCATAGCAATACAATTTGTCTAGTGTCTAAAAGAGGTCTTTATTGCATACTTTATATTGAAAGTTGTTATATATATGCTGCAAAGTTTTCTTGTTCCGGGATGGTACAAAAACACCTTCAAGTTCTTCTCTATCCTAGACCTATACCAACAAACTGGTGATCAAGATAGCAGGCTGTAGTATTGGCTACTAAACTTGATATTTGATCCCTTGAGGTCATTAGGGAAGCCTCCCTTGTGGTGGATCTCTTCCATCACTAAAATGAGGGAAGATCCTACTAAGGTGACAGTGACAGTTTCTTCCATTCTTACATGAGATTTGGGGATATTGTGGTCGGATTTGCATAAGAAAAAATACTGCAATAACATTTTGGCACCATTTCCAGGGAGGATCGAGTCATTCTCCTCAATGACAAATATTTGGTAAAATTCTCCCAAAGCCCTTATTTTAAAAGTTTACCTAACAACTCCACCGAGGGTAGTTCCCTCACCTTCCTTTGATTATCCTATAGGGACCATCTAGTGACTCCACAAAGCTCAAGGAGGTACACTAACCCTCCTTGTACCTACAAGAGAAGGCTTCCTCACAACTCACCTATGGTAAAATCCTTGTTTGGTGGAAACCTTCCTTTATATACAATGGCTCAAAAGAAATGGGTATCCAATATATTCAAGCCTTTAGACATGTATACTATCCCAAAGTACCCTCAATGGATGCCTCATAATTTTGAAAAGTGGTTTCCCAAGTTTTCCGGTAATGGTGTGACTGCTACCGAAGAGAATTTAGATAACTTTTAGGAAATTTTCCAACTTAATGTTGTGAGTGATGAAACTGAAGATGTGGTGATGAAAATATTCTCATCCACTTTCACTAGTGATGCGAGGAGCTGGTACAATAGTCTCCCTAGCACCAATTTAAAGAGATCTTTTTGAAAATATGGGTGCTAAGGAGGACCCTAACTTTTGGTTGTTGCGACTTACTGAAATAAAAAATATAGAGAATGAAACTGTCAAAGAGTTTGATGTCAAGTTTGAAAAGTTTCTCTAACAAGTACCTAACAACCTTCACCCTGGTAAAGACCATATGATTTTCCCTTACATTAAGGCCTTCCCAGGACATTTTAGATTCATTCTTAGGGACAAGACCCCAAAACAAATTGAAGAGGCCCACAAAGTGGCTGGAAAAATAAAGGATTATCTTTAAACATGTAAGGTAGAACCTTTCTATGCCCCAAGAGATAAGGTTGACACCAAACCAATAACTTTACACAATGTCAATCTCACTCAAGATATTAATGCTCCATGGGCACAAAGGATTGAAGAAGCAATAAATGACCTCGCAAAAAATCAAACTGTAATGATGAACAAAATCACTAATTTGGGCAGGGCACATCAACAAGCCACTAAACCTCCATTTTAGGTTCCAACTTCCCTTGACTAAGGCCTCCTTCACCATATACAAACAATGTTCCTACTAGTTCCATTGTTCCAAATACTATTGACATATAATTGAGCATTGACATAAATGGTGTCTTGGAAAAGATAAATGTGCATGTACCTCTAATAGAGATCATTAATATTCCTTTTATGAGAAGCAAAGTTGAGAAGTTATTTAGGGTAAAAGGTGAACCTGCAGACCCTTCTATAATGTTTCAAGCTAACCATTCCAGACCACACTATAATGAGCACCCACCTTTCTACATTTCCTTACAAATGAACAATAAAATATTGAACAACTATATGCTTGACTTAGGGGCAGGTACAAATGTCATGGCCTTGAAAGTAATCATAAAATTCAGTTTGGAAGTCACAAGACCTTACATAAATGTCTGTGGGATTTAATCTAAGGATATTCCCACAAATGCTGTGATGGAAAAATTGTAGGTATTCCTTGATGGATATCTCAAGATAGTTTTCTGATGGACATTATGGTCATATATGTCCCAGATGTTTTTCTAATGCTCACCTACCCAACATACTAATGGAAATGGATCATGTTAAAGAGATTGACATTGAACCTAAAATTGAGGATCCCTTAGAGGAGTTCCTGGAGAAGGTCAAGGAATATTCTCTAGAATTTTTCCTAGATGACCTTCCTTTCACCCAAGAAGATGATTTTGATGATATAGTGTGGCCTAAAAGGGAATATTACTAGCAACAACTAGACAAGTACAAAGGCAAAGAAGTTGGCTCCATCACAATATTGAAGAAGGGTGGCAACGAGTTATTGATTACACTGAGCCAAGATGATGTTCTTACAACATAATCCCACCCCCTCCCTCAAAGAAATATATCAGGGTTGTTGAATGATGTTGTCATTGATTTCAAAGTCAGTCATTGATCATCATGAATAATACTATGGAGTCTCCAAAGTGGTTCCCTTATGGCGTAACTTTAAGTATGGCCCTCACATGAAGATGGTTTGAAGAAACCCAAAAGAAGACCTGCAGTTGTTTGAAGAAAATAATATGAAGGACATTGAAAATGCATACATAACCTACATGTATCGATATTCCTCATCAATCCATTTCCAATGGTAGGTGGCACGAAACATGGTTCCTCATGGTTTAGGAGATATGCCCTTTTTAAAGATGATCATGTAAATTTGCCCCTAAAAGCATTGCAAACAAGAAGTTATAGGTTGTCCCTAAAGTCAAGTAAAGGAGGAACTTGCAATTTTATACATACACATTAAGAACCTCTCATTTTCATCATGGAAGCTTGTGATCTCTTAGTGCAAGTGTTGTAGCAGAGTCGTACAAAGGAGGGAGTGCTTAGAGTTGGACATGCATGAAGCCTTTCCGAGAAACCCTATATGAGCTAACCCCCATGGGTCAAGTGTAGGGTTTCCTGTGAGGCCCTCGTAAGTCAAGTGTAAGGTGTCCCATGAGCATCCCTGTAGGTTTTCCAAGACTCATCACGTGAGGCCCTCTCACATTGCCCAGTCTAGTCCCGTGAAGTTGAGGAAGGGTTTGAAGACAATGTTCTTCTTTTGATGTAGAATTTGGGAAAGATTTGATGATCTAAGATATCATGCATTAAAAGTATGTATTTTATATAATTAAAGGTATGATTAAAGGTATATCTTTTATATGTTTTGAGGCTCACATCTTGGATATTTTGGCACATGATTTGAGGCGTATCTTGGATATTTTGGCACATGATTTGAGGCATATATTGGAGATTTTGTCACATTATTTAATGCATATTATTGGAAATATTGGCACAATATTTATGTGTTTATTGGGGTGAAACTATTTTCGATGATGATGATGTATCGATATTAGTGATAATAATAATGACATGTTGATTATCTTATATATTTAAGGGTGGAAGGAAGGGGCAACGAAAGGGGGTTGGAGCCTCCTTCCAGTTGGAGCTGGAGAATTTAGGGAGTTGTAGGTCCCTTCAGGTTGGATCTTGTAAACCAAGGGGTTGGTGCCTCCTTGCAGTTGGTGCTGGAGAATATTGGAAGTTGTATCTTCCTTTGAATGTAAACTTGTTTGTATATAAGAAAAAAATTCTCTGGATTTCCCTGTAAATTTGTTGTGCACTGTGAATTTCTTCTTTTGCTCTTTATTGTATTTTGGGATGCATTTATTTGATTGAAAAGTTAAAGTTTAAAAAGTGATAAATTATACTTGATATTGATTCACCCCCCCTCTTAGTATAAACAAGGGTAAAAATCGATTTCAAAGGAGGAGATTACAAACAAGGAGAATTGGTCTTGGAGTGGGATACAAGGAAAGGCCAAGCTGATACATGAAAGGAGTTTGGAAAGTTTTTGCTAGGACCCTATAGAATTGAATAGATGTATGTCAATGATTCCTAATACTTATCCATGGTGTAGGGAAGGAGACTCCCACTACCCATTAGTGGATCCATTCTCAAGCCACATCATGGAGAAGATACTTGACTTATTAAAACTAGCGTAGATTAGTGTAGTGATCCAGGAGGATATTCATATGGAGAATTCCTACTTTGCACACCATGGGATAAATCATTAAAAAGTTTGATAATGGGTGGTAAATAATAATTAATGCTCATGAATGAATTAATTAAATTAAAAAAATTATTAATACTTAAAATGAGTATGAGAAACTCATGTATTAGTCATGCACATTGGAAAAATGATTAATGCTTGAAGTGAGTTTGAAAATTTCATGTATTATTCATTTAATTATAAAAAGGGAAATTAGTTTTGAGAATCCAACTCACAAATTAGTTTCTTAATTTTAAGGGGAAATTAGTTTCCTAGTCTTATGGAGGAAGTTAAGGGTCTCATGAGTTGGTTTGGACTCTTCCTCACTTTATTACAAGTGGTTTCCTAGTCTCAAGGAGGAAGTTAAGGGTCTCATGAGTTGGTTGATATGATTTCTCATTTTTGTCCTTGACTGGTTATGGGATCCTAAATTTGTGGACCTTGTCTCATTGGATTATGGAGACTAATGAAACTATTTAAACCCCTTTATCGAGAGAGATTTTGGAAGGCCATATGTGGAGGCTCTTGGAGGAGAGAATCAAGCAATCATTCTTGTAGTTTGTAAGCCCCTTCATTGGGAGAGTTGAGACCCCTCCATTGGGGAGAATGTAGTCCTTTTGGTGTCTGAAGAAATGTCACTTATGTGAGAGCCTTGGAGCATGTGCCACATTTTGTGAGAAGATTTGAGCACTTTCAAAAGAAGGATAATCAAGCGATTCATTTTCCAAGTAGATCTAGAGACATAGCCAGAAGGTTCTGGTGAAATTCGTTAACAAGTTGGTGATCTCTTCCCTCATGTGTGAATTTCTTGTCTCATTTTTTCTTATGAATGTTTTATTTCCGCAATTATTATTATTAAATGCATTAAGTAATGGATTATGAGACTGACAACACATTCACCAATTTAATATTCAATTCGTATTCAAGCCTTCATAAATACATCTTTTCACCTTTGATGCAATCAAGTTCAATATATCCGCAATTGTAAATATGACCTTTGTTAAGTGGCCTAGAACCAAATCAATTTTGGTATCAGTGTCACCCCAATTTTAGATCAAGTGGTATCAGAGCAAGATTGACAGGGATTGCAGGTGTTGAAGACAAGATGGGAAAAACATAAAAAATCTTGAAGAAATCAAACAATGTATCCAAGAAGAGAATGTAGAGATAAGAAGGCTTATTGAATCAGAAATGGGTTGCCTATTTGAGTAACTGAGCCATGGGGCTCCAAAATAGCTCAAAAATAAAAGTTTCTAGAATTTGACGAAACTAGCACCAAGTCGAAGAAGTTTCCACAAGATTTCCAATGACCCAAATGAATCTTCAAATGGATTTCCAATGCAAAAGATATATCCATCTGAAGGTTTTGGAAAATGGGTGAATCTGGTGAAGTCTGTACAATGCTGACATCAACATGTTGTTGTGGAAAAATGAGAGGATTCCATGTGTAATCCATATGGATGATGTGGCAGGTTGTACGATGACGAAACAATTGACATGGCAGGTGCAGTTGATAATACGATTTTTGATGTCAACATGACATGTGACAACCCCATAGTGTGACACATGTCACTCATTTTTGACATTTTTGGGGTACAGTTGGATGAATAGAAAAGTGCCATGTGGCACCGTATGGACACCATGTGGAAGTATGGTCGTGATGCAGGTAGATGATGTGGCATGATGACTGGGCATTGACATGGTAGTACATATGATGACATCAGAATGATGTGGCATGTTGACTGGGTGTTGATGGGGTAGTACTGATGATGACATCATCATGGCATGACATGCTAACTGGGTGATGATGTGACAATACAGATGATGGCGACAACATGACGTGGTAGATGATTGGGTAGTACAATAGATGAGGTCAACATGACATGGAAGGTTGTACAATGATGTGGCTCTGATGAGATGGTAAGCCATACAATGTCATAGGATGATGACGTGGAAGGTCGTAAAATGATGTGGCGTTGACCGTATGTCGACTAGGGACTGAGTGTACAATTGAATGGATGCCACATGGGCCAATCACAGGATTCCACATCGCATCCTGAATTTTTTCAAGTACGATCACACAGTTCAAGGCATAGGAGTGTTTATTGTTGCAATTAATGATTTTGTGGCATGCAAATCGAGGAAGAGAGCCTAGGAGGGTCCATAAGTCACAGTGACAGAATTGGAAGAAAGTACAATCATTTTTTCATGATAATTCTCCATGAAACCACTAATGTAGTCCATTTTGTGATATGAGTAGTAGATCTGAGGGGTCATGACAGAAGCCCAAGTTTTCCATTAATTCTTTGGCATGCATTTTGAGGAAAGGAGTCCAGAAGTGATAGTGAAAAAATTGTACGGAAGTATAGTCATTTCTGCACGATGTTTTTCCATGAATTCACTGGTGCAGTCATAATTTGGATCTGAGAAACAAAGTTTTGGGCTCATGGCAGAATCCCACTTTTGTCATTAATGGATGGCATGAACTTTGAGGTAGAGTTGCACCTTTCAGAACAAGTCGAGTTTACAATCAAAAGTTCCAGAATGACGAGATGAACCTGTTGATGTTGTGTATGCCAAGATTTGAGCATCTGCTTGAGTACCTTGGCATGAAAACCAATGTATGTTTTATGCATTTATGGTTTTTGCCTCTTTTTTAAAATTGCAAGAGGATGAGTGTATTTTGTAGATTATTGTGATCTTTGAGTGCTGCAGTAGGGCAACACGATCTGAATTATTGCAGGGAATTCATTGTTTAAACCTTCACACACAAATCAAGGTGTGGTGGTGTTGATACGACCATTTTGACACTTCATCAGAATATAGTCATGTTTGTAGTCATTAGTCTCACAATTGAGAGATGAGTGTGATGATGATGGAATTTTCCTTATAAATTATGTTGCACGTGTTTGTAATGGGGGGTTTAAAATCCATAGAGTTTCCCACTAGTGCACATTTGGGGGTATTTTCCTTAATGTTAACGATGTAAAAGGTTGTAATTAGGCACTCTTGAAAGCGATGATGAGAGTGAGGGACATTTCTTTCTATGCCTAAGCCTTGTAGGCCTGTTTTGGTAACTTTTGTAATGGTTCTTGTAGCCACTACTGAGTGAGAGACATTGTTTTTCCTAGTCTTATTTTGGAAACATTATAATGGGTCTTGTAGCCACTGTTGAGTGAGAGGCACTATTTTTCCTAAGGCATGTCTTGACAATCTTTGTAAACTTGTCCATGAGTGTTTTATAAACTCCTGACAAGTATGGTATTGTGTTGAAAAGTTGTAATCCATGTATTGTGAGCTACAAATTTGCATTGGTACAAGTGTTGGCATTGACATACTCATTTAGAAGTACAAAGGTGAAGGAGAAGAAGGGTGTGGCCTTTCAAAAACAGTTTATATGTGGATCAAGGAGTGGGGAAGTTCATCATGGAGTGTAAGACTCTTCCTAGAAGCTGATTGCGGAGATTCAAGTTACAATTTCTCTCTATACTATTGGAGGACCAAAAGTGATTTTTGTGGGGAGGTTTGATCTAGGAGGATATCCACATGGAAAATTCCTACTTTTCACACCATGGGATAAATCATTAAAAAGTTTGATAATAGGTGGAAAAGAATAATTAATGCTCATGAATGAATTAATTAAATTGTAGAAATGATTAATACTTAAAATTAGTACGAGAAACTCATGTATTAGTCATGTACATTAGAAAAATTATGAATGGTTCAAGTGAGTTTGAGAATCTCACATGTTATTCATTTAATTATAAAAAGGGAAATTAGTTTTGAGAATCCAACTCACAAATTAGTTTCCTAATTTTAAGGGGAAATTAGTTTCCTAGTCTTAAGGAGGAAGTTGAGGGTCTCATGAGTTGGTTTGGACTCCTCCTCACTTTATTACAAGTGGTTTCCTAGTCTCAAGGAGGAAGTTAAGGGTCTCATGAGTTGGTTGAGATGCTTTTTTTTTTTTTTTCCTTGAGTGGTTATGAGATCCTAAATTTGTGGATCTTCTCTCCTTGGATTATGGAGACTAATGAAACTATTTAAACCCATTTATTTGGAGAGATTTTGGAAGGCCATATGTGAAGGCTCTTTTGGAGAGATCTTGGAGAAGAGAATCAATAAATCATGCTTATGGTTTGAAAGCCCCTTCATTGGGAGAGTTGAGCCCCCTCCATTGAGGAGAATGTAGTCCTTTTGGTGTCTAAAGAAATGTCACTTATGTGAGAGCCTTGGATCACGTGCCACATTCTGTGAGAATATTTAAGCCCTTTCAAATAAAGGATAATCAAGTAATTCATTTTCCAAGAGGATCTGAATATGTAGCCATAAGGTTCTTGTGAAATCTGTTAAAAACTCAACGATCTCTTGCCTCATGTGTGATTTTCTTGTCTCATGTTTTCTTATGCATGTTTTATTTGCACAATTATGATTATTAAATGCATTAAGTAATGGATTATGAGACTAACAACACATTCACCAAGTTAATATTCAATTCAGATTCAAGCCTTCATAAATACACATTTTCACCTTTGATGCAATCAAGTTCAATATATCCACAATTGTAAATATGACCTTTGTTAAGTGCCCTAGAACCAAATCAAGTTTGGTATCAGTGTCACCTCGGTTTTAGATCATGTAGGTAGGGAATTTGCATCCTGTATTGCATTTGTATATATCTTGCATCATACATTCATTCTATTATAGTCTTGCATATTCTTGTATATATTGCATTCTCATTTGTATATAATTAATACATGTTAGGAAATTGCATTTAATCATTGTATATTATTTCTATACCATTCTATAGCTTAGTGTTTTTTTATTTTTATTTTCAACATTGTTTTGGATTTATCACTAACACTGGTCTTGGACAACCAGAGATGTTGAGGTTCTCATGCGCTCTATGATGAGCACATGTCCCCATGTTGGAGCCAAATTTTACCCACCCATGCATAGGGGTAACTAGATGATCATGTCTCTTGGACCGCAATGGAGAACATAATCCCAACTATGATGATGATCAACATGTCCATAGATGACATCCCAACAACCCCCCTCATTCACCTATACATATACAGGTCAACTGAGGCTCATCACATTCAAACAACCTATAATATGGGAGATGGTAATCCATTTTCACCATGAGGTAGGTTATTCCTTCTTTCATGCAAATTTTTGTGCTTAATTCGTTGGGCATGTGGATGAGAATATTTGGTTGAAGTTGGATAATGGATCACTGGCTTGGGAAACTGTGTTAGTTTCCTTGTTTAACCTTGGTGGTTATATTTTATGCCCTAGTCTTGTGTATTCACTGCCTAGGGAAAAAGGTGTACTACTGGGGGGGATCTCACTAGGGTAACATTTCATTTCTCACCATACTTAACAATTTCCATCCTGGATCCTCTCATAGTGTACTAAACTTCAATAATAGGTCATGGTCTATTATCTCATGAGAAGAGGGGATGAAGGCCTAGAGGTTGTTTCCAAGCCACTAACAAAATAATAAGAAAATTATGCTCAAGAAACAAAGGAATGATACCAAAGGACTAAAAAAATCCATTCCAAACTTAAGATATACGCTTTCAATGCTCACCTGGGGCCCAAATAGAAATGCTATAGCTTGAAAGCTTATAAAGGGGACTTGCACATCTGAATAAAGCGGACTAGTAAGATGGATGATAAAGGGGTTTGTAAAAAATAACACCTAAGAATGAGGTGACTCAAGATCAAGTGCACCCTCCACAAAGGCGCTCATAGAGATGGATTAAATGACACCATAATTCATGAAGTAATACCTAAAACTATATCACCTTCACACTTACTATTGAAGGGTTTATTTATTTCCTGCTTCCCTTAGGACCTATCCCTCTACCTGTGTTATTTTGTTCCCTATCTAGGTGACACACCTAATAGGGTTGGATGAAGGCCCTCACATAATTAAACTTGTCAACTCACATGGGGTCCCGGGTTGGTGTGATGCTTGAAGGGGATGTTGAGGTGAATTATATTACATGTCTTATATATTAATTTAGAACTTACTTTGGCATGCTTTAAGGACTAAAGTTTCTTATGAACCTTGGCTAACCATGTTTTATACTTTGACTTGTCTTGGATGGCCCTGACATGGTTCTTTGAGGGACGTTCTGGGCTTGTACCCATAATGTTGAGCCTTTATTGTAGGGCCTTGGCATGTGTGATTGAGAGCAGTGGCTCATCCAATGACTCACCACCCTTAGACATCAACGTTCATATCCTCATAACCTTGAACGATGGACAAATGGGCTTGGTTTGAGAATATTAAGTCATAATGTCACATAGATGGGATGGAATCCCATAGGTTGGGAAGAGTAACCCAAAGATTATTCCTCACCAGTATTAGGGACATTGCAATAACATAAAGTCATATACATGGAAAACATGAGATGCATCTTCTGACATCCCCCAAAAATAAAATATTTTTATGTGCTGGAAATTTATTTCCGTTTTTGGCAAATTCGAATCTGGAAATTTTTGCCATTTATGGCAATTCCAAATTTCAAATTTAATAATTGTATTTAATTATTGTGACTATTGGGTAGATATCTATTTGGACTCAACTAACTATTTGACTATGACACTTGTATCACAATAGAATATTTATATTAATTGCAGGAGGACAAATGCAACAACCATGTTAAAATCAGCTGACCATGACTCCATGAGTGGGGGAACATGTTGGAACTGCCTCTAGGATGATTATGAGAAGTGGAAAATCAGATATTTTTCCACTAGCAGCCCCTAAAAATAAGGGATTAAGAGAGTTGCGAAAATACCCAAAGGAGGGAAAAAGACCCGGGCAAAAATTGATAAATAGCATATGCGAGGAGGTAGGATGTTGCCAAGTATGCTGGGAAAAGATTCTTGAGCTCTCTTACTGTTATGAACACTGCGGATTTGAGTGTGAGGCAAGAGGAGCCTACTGAAACAAAATTTCCTTGTTGTTATGAGCATTGTTGAGTATGTGTGAGGCAAGAGGATAACAGTTGGAATTGAAGGACATTGCTGAGGAGGAGTTTCCAAGTTCGCCCTCATTGATTCAAGTTCACCCTCATTGATTCATGGTCAGGCTAGAGGGTGAATCGGGCAAGTGACTTTGGTTGCCCTGTTCTACGGTTGGGAGGAACATGGTTGTTCCCTTTGTCTTCCCAAGGATTGGATTCATATATGTTGATCTACCCTCTCTATTTTGAATGGCTATGTTTTTATTGATGGTCGGTATCTGTTGTGTGATTATACCTAATTGCAATAATGTAAACTATTTGATTGATCATATCTATTCGTTGTGAGGAATACATGTGAAGGAAATCTGTATTTATATATATTTGTAATACGTCTCTTGAAATGTTCACATCTGACTGCTGAAATATGTATAATTGTTGCGAAAGATAAAATATTTTCATGGGTATAATCCGTCTGTTGTCGCAAAGTTCGAAAATAGACATCCCAACCCTAGAATTGTCCCTCCTGTAAGAAAATGCTAGACGAAGGAACCTATAATTATGTTATATACATAAATAAGAAAAGGGGAGATTAACGTCAGTAGGGAAAATCCTTTCTATAGTCAAGGACCCAGGAAGCCACACATAGATCCCATGGAACACCGACATTTTAATCACCAAACTCTTATGGAAGTGAAATTATATTTATGATGCATAGATCTAGTACTGTTGGTGTCTAATACACTGATTAAAAGAGACTCTAAATGATTATAAGAGAAATTACTGTTGTACCCTTTTATAGATTATATATGCGTATAAACTCTTAAGTTTAGATTTTTTCCGAATTTTGTTAGGTAATGGATATTGAATCCTTCTACACCTATTGTTTCATAGGACGAAAGTAATAATACAAGTACAAGGCAAAAATATTAGAATTATGAAAATAATGTGAATTTTGGCTTTCGAGACTTGCTGGTTACATTTATGCGAAGTTCCCTTGCTTTTCCAAACCCCGAATCCCCGAATCCTGAAATCCCGAAGCATTGGTCCCACATCCTTTAACCTTTCGGCATTCGAGAGTTGTTGTGTGTTGTTGTTTGGATTTTGAATCCCCGAAACCCCGAATCCCGAAATCCCGAAGCGTTGGTCCCACATCCTTTCACCTTTCGGCATTGGGGAGTTGTTGTTTGGCATTTGAAACCCTGAAACCCTGAATCTCGGAATCCCGAAGTGTTGGTTCCACATCCTTTCACCTTTTCATAATTTGGGAGTTGTTGTGTGTTGTTTGGTTTTTGAAACCCCGAAACCCCGAACCTCAAAATTCCGAAATGCGGGACCCACTTTTCCTGTTTTTCATTTTCGAAAGTTGGGTTATGTTGATATTTGGACACTAGAAATCGTGAAGTTCCGAAACCCAGAAATCCCAAAATACAGGTCTCACCATTTCCTTTCTTTTGTATTTCAGAAGTTTGTTCATGTTGATGTTTGGATACCGGAACTTGCGTAGTTCCGAACCCTGAAATCCCAAAATACAGGATCCACTTTTCCTCTTTCGCATTTCGAAAGTTTGCTCATGTTGATGTTTGGATACCAGAACTTGCGTAGTTCCGAACCTTGAAATCCCGAAATACAGGACCCACTTTTCCTCTTTCGCATTTTGGAAGTTTGCTCATGTTGATGTTTGGATATCAGAACTCGCGAAGTTCCGAACCCCGAAATCCCGAAATGCAGGACCCACTTTTCCTTTTTCGCATTTTTGAAAGTTTGTTTATGTTAATATTTGGACACTGGAACTCACAAAGTCCGAAACCCCGAAACCCCGAAATGCAGGTCTCACTTTTCATTTTTTGCATTTCGGAAGTTCGTATATGTCGAAGTTTGGGGCACTTGAACTTACGAAGTTCTGAACCCCGAAACCCCGAAGCACTAGTCCAACCTTCCCTTTGTTTCACATTTTGGAGGTTTGTATCTGTTGATGTTTGGCTTCTGTACTCGCGGAATCCTGAACTCCGAAATCCCGAAATGCTGGTCACTTTTTGCGATTTTGGGAATTGTTGTGCGTTGATGTTGGCGGTTGTATTCGTGAAAATCCCGAACTCCGAAATCCCGAAATGCTGGTTACTTTTCACGATTTCCGGAATTGTTGTGCATTGATGTTGGCTGTTGTACTCGCGAAATCTCGAACTCCGAAATCCCGACATGCTGGTCACGTTTCGCGATTTTCGGGAGTTGTTGTGTGTTGATTGGAGAGTCTTCATTCCATATGGAGGTATGGAAGTAGCAGACCGTATTTAAAGTCGTTTGTATTGCAAACATATGGTAATATTTTTATGTAGGGATTTGTCCATAGAATCCCAAAGTTACTTGTATAGTTAAGTCTGTGTTGGGGTTATAGGCATCATCAAATAAGAAAATATTGGTAATTTTTACAAGTCTTTAAATAAGATTGAAAGGAGGAGTATACACTTATTGTATTGTCGAGTAGGAAGTTTTAAGTTGCATAGTAAAGACAATCAACGACAGTAAGGTCTCTAACAAACTTTCAAGACTCAAGCTTTATAACAAAAGACTTAATTGCTTGAATCTCGGAACTATGCAAGGATAATTGTACAAACATTTTTTTTTTTTTGTGACAGTTTTTGAGGTACATTACATATGGTATCAGAGAAAAAGTTACAACACTGGGTCTGAACAGGGCCACATTAATTTCTTAGTATTTATTCTGATTTATGAAAAAAACTAATAAATATTGTGGATTACAGACATAAATCTTTTTTGTTTTGTGTTGAATAATGGAAACTCAAGGTGTAGAAATCAGGATGGAAGAGAATCTGTAGCAAGGACCTCCCAGAGATCCAAGACATAACAGTGATGGAAGATCACCCATGGAGGTGTTGGAAACAATGAGGAACCTTATTGTTGAACTACAGGTTTTCAAGGCCGACAATGAAAAATTGAAGAAGGCACAACAGGAATAGCAAGAGATAAATAAAGTCATGCTGCGTAGTATAGTAACCAAGAAAAGTCCAAAAGATGATAACCATGAGGAAGAGGTTAGCAAGAGGGCCTCCAAGAACTCTGGTGCAAAAAAAAGAGAGGAGATAGTTCGTCTGAAGGGACACCTTCAGCTAAAGACAAAACCACACCAGACAAAAAAAGAAAACAGGCAGACCACCTTGAAGGAGAATTTAAAAAGATTAAACTAGCTACTTTTGATGGAGAATCCAGGACAGGAGAAGAAGCTGAGGCATGGTTGTTGGACATAAAAAAATACTTCCAAATCTACAACTATTCCAGTAACATGAAGGTCATAATGGCCATCTACAATCTGAAGGGGAAGGCCAACATTTGGTGGCAGGACTTGAAATTGGCCAAGGGCCTAAAGGAGAAATAGTTGGAATGGTCCGACTTTAAGAAGTATTTTAAGAAACAATACCTTTTTGAAAGCTATTATGAAAGGAAGATGAAAGAATTTTATGAGTTACAACTCAGACAAATGATGATGGAGGACCTTATAAATAAATTTCTGGAACTACTAAGGTTCGTACCATACATCCGGGAGGATAAGGTAAAAATACAATGATTCTTAAGTTGTTTACCACAATCCTACAGGGACAGAATTAAGTTTGACAACCCCAAATCCTTGAGTGAGGTATTCAGAAAAGCATGAATGTGTTATGACCAATATAAACAATGGGTAGAGTTTCCCAAGACCTAGAAGGATAAGAAGCAAGATGGAATAAACCATCAAAATAAGGGATACCAGCCAGTTCCTTATCGGAATGCAACACAAAGTTTTTGAAGGAAGGATTTCCACTCCAATCATCCGAACACGCAAGCTAGCGGTAAACCGGTAAACCTGGGAACGAAGAAGTTTGGGGAAATCTCCCGCGAGCCATTAAAGTGTTGGGAGTGTGGAAAGCCTCATCTAAGGAGGAATTGTCCACATTTAATTACAACAAACAGAACTGTTGTTCACAATTTACAAGAAGCCCCGACAATGAGAGACATGGGCAGAAGTTTGCATCGGATAAATGCAGCCATAGATGGTCGACAAGTTGACCACCAGTCCTCGGTGGTAGAAATTGAAGGTAAAATCCATGACACTCGAATTTCTGTTTTAATTGACCCTGGAGATACGTTAAGTTATATTACTCCCGATGTAGTAGAGTTGAATAAACTTAAGAAACAAAAGCATGAAAAATCTTGGTTTGTACAACTAGAAACATGTACTAAAATAAAATTAGTTAACTTTATTTCTGATCTTGAGTTTATCTTAGATGGTCAAAAGATAAGGACCAATCTGAACATCCTACCACTAGGATATTATGATATGATTATCGGGATGGATTGGTTGGAACAACACAAAGCGGTACTAGACTGTTATACAAAGATACTTATCTACAAAGATAATTTTGGCACTGTTAGAACAGCCCAAGGTATACCAAAACCTGCGTCAATCAGACAAGTATCAACGATGCAATTCAAGAAATGTATTAGAAAGGGATGTCAAGTTTACGCCATCCAAGTAACAAATCTATTAGAAAAAGAAGATAAGCCCAAGCTAGAAGACTTTGCTGTCTTATGTGAATTCAAAGACATGTTTGTTGATGAGATACAAGAATTACCTCCTAGGAGAGAAATGGATTTCTCTATAGACTTACTACCCGGATCAGCCCCTATCTCAAAAGCACCCTACCAAATGAGTCTACTAGAACTGATAGAATTAAAAATACAATTACAGGAATTGTTGGACAAGAAATACATCAGGCCAAGTGTCTCGCCATGGGGTGCACCAGTCCTCTTTGTAAAAAAGAAAGACGGTACTCTAAGACTATGTTTCGATTATATACAACTAAACAAAGTGACCATTAAGAACAAATACCCCTTACCACGGATACATGATCTGTTCGATCAAGTTGGTGGGGCTAAGATCTTCTCAAAATTGGATTTACGATCCGGTTATCATCAAGTTAAGATAAAGGACCAGGAAATAAACAAAACAACTTTTCATACAAGATACAGACACTACGAGTTTGTAGTCATACCATTTGGACTCACTAATGCACCAACCAAATTTATGTGCTTGATGAACAACATTTTCAGCCAGTACTTAGACAAGTTCGTAGTAGTATTTATTGATGATATTCTGGTCTATTCTAAAACAGAGGAGGAACATGATGAACACTTACGAATAGTTATGCAAACACTAAGGAAACACAAACTATACGCAAAATTCGACAAATGTGATTTTTATCAAAAAGAAATACAATATTTAGGACATGTCATTTCCTTGGAAGGTATTGCCGTAGACCCGAAAAAGATAAAATCCATTATGGAATGGCCAGTGCCTAAGGATGTGGCAGATATCCAGTCATTCATGGGAATCACTGGATATTATTGCAGATTTATAGAAGGGTTCTCTAAGATATCCTACCCTATCACGTCATTACAAAAGAAGGGGACCAAGTTTAACTGGTCACAAAAGTGTCAAGACAGGTTTAACAAGCTAAAATAATTATTGACATCAACGCCCATTTTGAAGGTAGCAGACCCAGATAAAGACTTCACTGTATGCGTTGATGCAAGTAAAGAGGGACTAGGTGGTGTTCTAACTCAGGAAGGGTACGTGATTTGTTATGAGTCTCGGAAATTAAAGGAACGTGAGTGAAATTATGTCACTCATGACTTAGAATTGGCAGCAGTAATACATGCCTTAAAAATGTGGCAACACTATATAATGGGCAGAAAATTCTTACTATTGACGGATAATAGCGGAGTGAAATATCTGTTTAACCAACCAGACCTTAATGCGAGACAAGAAAGGTGGATATCCTTCTTGAGCGAATTTGACTTCGAGGTCAGACATATCAAGGGTAAGGAAAATAAAGTAGCAGATGCTTTAAGCTGCAAAGTCCATGGGTTATTTGAGATAAATATCAACATGGCAGAAAGTGATCTGGAACAAAGAATAAAAACGACAGGTATTAACGATGGAAATTACACTAAGATGATGACAGAATTGTAAAACAGTATCACAAACTCAGATGAACCGGATATAAGTATCGACAAGGAGGGACTATTAAGACTTGAAAACAGACTTTACATACCAGATTTAGCAGAGCTAAAATTAACTATTTTAGATGAAGTGCATAAGAAACCATATTCTGGCCATCTCGACTACCAAAAAACAATAACAACACTCATAAAACTATTTTACTGGCCTAACATGAAGGGCGAAACAACAGAATATTTGGCTAGGTGCCAATATTGTCAACAACTTAAGGCTAAACACCAGCATCCAGTCGGCCTATTACAGCCATTACCAGTACCAGAATGGAAATGGGAGACCATATCGCTGGACTTTATAACAGGTTTGCCTAAAACTTAGAAAGAAAATGATTCTATCATGGTTGTAATCGATAAACTCAGTAAGTTTGCACACTTTATTCCTGTAAAGTCTTTTTTTAAAGCTATTAACATTGCTGAAATATTCATGAAAGAAATTTTTAGATTGCATGGTATTCCTAAAATGGTGATTTCAGATAGAGACATAAAATTCACATCCGCTTTTTGGAAGGAATTGTTTGCAGGGCTAAATACTAATTTGAATTTCAGTATGAGTTATCATCCACAAACGGATGGACAGACTGAAAGGAAAAACCAAATAATAAAGGATATGCTTTGCATGTATGTAAGAACAAAGACGAACAAATGGGAAGACTACCTACACTTGGTAGAATTTGCATATAACAATGGGTACCAAACTTTGGCTAAGTTGAGCCCTTTCGAAATACTGTACGACAGAAAGTGTACAACTCTAGTTAGCTAGGATAACCTGGTTGATGGACTCATGGTTGGACTAGAGATGCTCCAATAAATGGAGAACATGGTAAGGAAGGTACAACAGAACTTGAAAGAGGCACGAGACAGACATAAGAGCTATGCGGATTAGAAAAGAAGACACTTGGAATTTCAAATGGGAGACCATGTTTATTTGAAGGTCAACGCCCAAAAAATCTCGTTGAAGTTGGGGAACTGTTCCAAGCTAGCACCCAGGTTTTGTGGGCCCTTCGAGATACTAGCTCAAATTGGATCTGTAGCATATCAGCTTGCACTTCCAGCTAATATAAGAATTCATAATGTATTTCATGTTTCTTTGCTGAAAAGGTATATTAATGACCCTACTCATTTGATTGATTGGAACTTGGTGTAGGTGGAACCCGAAGGTGAGTTCCAGGTGGAATCCCTGCGCATTTTGGACCGGAGAGAAATAACACTTCGAAACAGAGTCGTCGCTCAGGTAAAGGTGCAATGGAAGCACTTTAGTCCTGAGGAGGCCACTTGGGAATTGGAAAGAGATTTACAGAAATCTCATCCAATACTGTTCCAGGAAAGGAATGAACACTGAGGACAGTGTTTTACTAAAGGGGGAAAGGATGTGACATACCCCAAAAATAAAATATTTTTATGTGCTAGAAATTTATTTTCGTTTTTGGAAAATTCGAATATGGGATTTTTTTTTTCCATTTATGGATATTTCGAATTTCGAATTTAATAATTGTATTTAACTATTGTGACTGTTGGGCAGAGATCTGTTTGGACTCAACTAACTATTTGACTATGACACTTGTATCACAACATAATATTTATATTAATTGCAGGAGGACAAATGGAATAGCCATGTTAAAATCAGTTGACCTTGACTCCATGAGTGGGGGAACATGTTGGAACTGCCTCTAGGCTGATTATGAGAAGTGGAAAATCAGAGATTTGGCCACTGGAAGCCCCTAAAAATCAGGGATTAAGAGAGCTGTGAAAATCCCCAAAGGAGGGAAAAAGACCCGGGCAAAAATTGATAAATAGCATATGCGAGGAGGCAGGACATTGCCAAGTATGCTGGGAAAAGATTCCTAAGCTCTCTTGCTGTTATGAACACTGCGGATTTGAGTGTGAGGCAAGAGGAGCCTACTGAAACATAATTGCCTTGCTGTTATGAGCACTGTTGAGTAAGTGTGAGGCAAGAGGATAACTGTTGGAATTGAAGGACATTGTTGAAGAGGAGTTTCCAAGTTCACCCTCATGGATTCATGGTCAGGCTAGGGGGTGAATCGGGCAAGTGAATTTGGCTGCCCTATTCTATGGTTGGGAGGAACATGGTTGTTCCCTTTGTCTTCCCGTGGATTGGATTCAGATATGTTGATCTACCCTCTCTATTTTGAATGGCTATGTTTTTATTGATGGCCGATATTTGTTGTGTGATTATACCTAATTGCAGTAATGTAAACTATTTGATTGATCATATATGTTCGTTGTGAGGAATATATGTGAAGGAAATATGTATTTATATATATTTGTAATACGTCTCCTGGAATGTTCACATTTGTCTGCTGAAATATGTATAATTGTTGCAGAAGATAAAATATTTTTGTGGGTATAATCCGTCTGTTGTCGCAAAGTTCGAAAATAGACATCCCAACCCTAGAATTGTCCCTCTTGTAAGAAAATGCTAGATGAAAGCACCTATAATTATGTTATATACATAAATAAGAAAAGGGGAGATTAATGTCAGTAGGGAAAATCTTTTCTATAGTCAAGGACCCAGGAAGCCCCACATAGATCCCACAGAACACTGATATTTTAATCACCAAACTCTTATGGAAGTGAAATTATATTTATGATGCACAGATCTAGTACCGTTGGTTTCTAATACACTGATTAAAAGAGACTCTAAATGATTATAAGAGAAATTATTGTTGTACCCTTTTATAGATTATATATTCGTATAAACTCTTAAGTTTAGATTTTTTCAAAATTCTATTAGGTAACGGATATTGAATCCTTCTACACCTACTATTTCACAAGATGAAAGTAATAATACCAATACAAGGCAAAAATCTTAGAATTATGAAAATAATGTGAATTTCGGCTTTCGGAACTTGTTAGTTACATTTATGTGAAGTTCCCTTGCTTTTCCAAACCCCGAAACCCCGAATCCTGAAATATCGAAGCGTTGGTCCCACATCCTTTCACCTTTCGTCATTTGGGAGTTGTTGTGTGTTGTTGTTTGGCATTTGAAACCCCAAAACCCTGAATCCCAAAATCCCGAAGCATTGGTCCCACATCCTTTCACCTTTCGGCATTCAGGAGTTGTTTTGTGTAGTTGTTTGGCTTTTGAAACCCTGAAACTCCAAATCCTGAAATCCCGAAGCGTTGGTCCCACATCCTTTCACCCTTCGACATTCGAGAGTTGTTGTGTGTTGTTGTTTGGCATTTGAAACCCCGAAACCCTGAATCCCGAAATCGCGAAGTGTTGGTTCCACATCCTTTCACCTTTTCAGAATTCGGGAGTTGTTGTGTGTTCTTGTTTGGTTTTTGAAACCCCGAAACCTCAAACCCTGAAATTCTGAAATGCAGGACCCACTTTTCCTATTTCGCATTTTCGAAAGTTGGGTTATGTTGATATTTGGACACTGGAACTCATGAAGTTCCGAAACCCCAAAATCCTGAAATATGGGTCTCACCTTTTCCTTTCTTTCGTATTTTGGAAGTTTTTTCATGTTGATGTTTGGATACCAGAACTCACATAGTTCCGAACCTTAAAATCCAGAAATATAGGACCCACTTTTCCTCTTTCGCATTTCAGAAGTTTGCTCATGTTGATGTTTGGATACCGGAACTCGCGTATTTCCGAACCCTGAAATCCTGAAATACAGGACCCACTTTTCCTCTTTCGCATTTCAGAAGTTTGCTCATGTTGATGTTTGGATACCGGAACTCGTGAAGTTCCGAACTCCGAAATCCCGAAATGCAGGACCCACTTTTCCTTTTTCGCATTTTCGAAAGTTTGTTTATGTTAATATTTGGACACTGGAACTCACGAAGTCTCGAACCCCGAAACCTCGAAATGTGGGTCTCACTTTTCCTTTTTCGCATTTCAGAAGTTTGTATATGTCGAAGTTTGGGGACTTGAACTTACGAAGTTCCGAACCCCGAAACCCCGAAGCACTAGTCCAACCTTCCCTTTGTTTCTCATTTTGAAGGTTTGTATCTGTTGATGTTTGGCTTCTGTACTCGTGGAATCCCGAACTTCGAAATCTCGAAATGCTGGTCACTTTTCACGATTTCGGGAATTGTTGTGAGTTGATGTGGGCGGTTGTATTCGCAAAAATACCGAACTCTGAAATCCCAAAATGTTGGTCACTTTTCGCGATTTCAGGAATTGTTGTGCATTGATGTTGGTTGTTGTACTCGCGAAATCTCGAACTCTGAAATCCCGACATGCTGGTCACGTTTCACAATTTTCGGGAGTTGTTGTGTGTTGATTGGAGAGTCTTCATTCTAGATGGAGGTATGGAAGTAGCAGACCGTATTTCAAGTCGTTTGTATTGCAAACATATGGTAATATTTTTATGTAGGGATTTGACCATAGAATCCCAAAGTTACTTGTATAGTTAAGTCTGTGTTGGGGTTATAGGCATCATCAAATAAGAAAATATTGGTAATTTTTACAAGGCTTTAAATAATATTGAAGGGAGGAGTATACACTTATTGTATCGTCGAGTAGGAAGTTTTAAGTTGCATAGTAAAGACAATCAACGATAGTAAGGTATCTAACAAACTTTCAAGACTCAAGCTTTAACAGAAGACTTAATTGGTTGAATCTCAGAACTATGCAAGGATAATTGTACAAACATTTTTTTTTTTTTGTGATAGTTTTTGAGGTACATTACACATTTCCTTAGAGCCTGGATGCAATAGTCAGATCCTGGATGTTGGGCCTAGTTTGATGATGATGTCATCTTCTAAGATTTGATGGAGCTAGTGTTTGGAGGATTCCTAGGGTATTGAAGGTGGTTGGCATGATTTTTAGTGGGGATAGACATCACTTTCCCCCACTCCACTCTGAATTAATGCCATGTGGCCTTTTCATCCCCCCTTTCCTAAGGAGGCTTGACGTCTCACACATGTGAGCTATTTTGATGTATTTTGCACATTTTGCATCTTGTAAAGGTTAAATGAAGGGTTGGCCCCACTTGGATTAAATATTTGTTATGTTATGTGGAAAAATGAGGAGCGCTAAGCTCAAATAAGAAGGCTAGCTCTGCCTCTTTTCATTTCATCATCATTCCCTCACCATCGGAAGGAGTACTTATGAAAGTTTTGCTCTTTTGGGGTTACTAGTCTTTCTCTCTTGTGTGCTATGCTTAGAAAATATTTCTTGTGGATGGTTGGATGATTTTGGATGGATATTTATGAAATGAGGGTTAAATGATCTCGATTTCTTGGATGAAGTAAGTAAATTTCTAAAATTCTTGTTTATGCTATTGATGTTTATGGTGGAATTGTTATTTTGTTGCAATAAGTCTTGTTTATTTAAACCCTAAGAAAGGAACATAAGTGCTTCTTCCTCTCAAAATGTATTATTTGTATAAAATTGGTTAATTGTCCTTTCTAGGGTTAGAACCCTAATCCATAAAGTTGCAGGACTTTAGGATTTTATCCCTCGAAAACTGATCTTTGACCTAGTTGAATCTACAAGAAGGGAGAAACAATTTCTAGGGCCCAAATGTGCTTGCACTCTAGACATCCTTCTCCTCAAGATCTAAATCCTAAGGCCCAAATGTTCTTGCACCTTAGGGTTTAGATCCTACCTCTTGGTTTCAAGTAGATCAACCTTTAATATTGGATGCACTTGAGACTCCATAACCCTAGAAAGGCACTAGTCTTGATGCAACTATTGTGGTAAAAGTGATTGATAAAAACTCTCAAGTATCCTACTAACTCTACTAAATCTAACCCTAGAAAACTCAAAATATTTATTGTTGTCGTTATAAAAGTTTGCTACAACCATCTAAAACACCATTAATTTGTTGCATACACTCATCTGAAAATGGTTTAACTCACTCAAAAATTTCATCTAACAATTGGATAATATTTTATTGGTTGTATGCTTAATTTTTATGGTCGATTGTGGTATTTATGAGTGCTAATTATTCCTACTATTAAAAATTACTCATTATTGTTATAAGACTAGTTTTCTACTTCAATTTGCAACAACCATAGATATCTAACTCTTCTGGTGTCTGAAAGAGGTATTTATTGCATACATTAGCTTGGAAGTTATTATATTTATGATGCAAAGTATTCTTATTCCATGCAGGTACAAAAATCACCTTCAACCTCTCCTCTCTCCTAGATCTAGACCAAAAAAATGGTGATCAAGGTAGGGGGTGATAGGCTTGGCTACTAAACTTTATATTTGATCCCTTGAGGTCACCAAGGAAGCCTCCCTTGTGGTGGACCTCTTCCATCAATAACATGAGGGAATATCATACTAAGGTGACAAGGTAGTTTCTTCCATTGTTATGTAATATTTGGGGATCTTGTGGTGGTATTTGCAAAAGAAAAAATCCTACAATAACAATAAATATTTGGAGATCTTATCGAGCAAAAGATATAGATGTTTGAACATCAAGTGAGAAAAATTATGCAATTACACCAAGGTGTCCATTTTTTAGTAATTTTTTCATTCTGTTAGAGCTTATTACCATATTGGGTTTCCCTTGGATACCTCTAAGCTCAATTTTCTTTCTATCTAAGTAAAATCTCATGAAAATATATTGAAAATTAAGGTCCATTGTTCCCAATGATTGTAACCATTGGAACCCTAATACAACATCGACGCCGCCTATTTGGATGGAATCATGAGACTATCCAAAAAATACTCCTCCATGTTGATCTTAATATTATGGAACTTCCCAAAAAAATGCGTGGTACCTCTATTTTCAATCATTACTTGAAACTATGGTGTTAGATATAAAAAACAATTGAGATATTTTGCTAATTTGTAATTTATGAAATTATGGGTACTACCAGACTCAATCAATATTGTTACCTTTTTATTTTTTATGTATCCTTTTATATTGAGGGTTTGTGGAGTGTTGATGCTGACCAATGCATGACAATATATTTTTGGAGTAGTCTCTTATAGATCTATCTCTTGTGATGGTTCCAATTATTTATCTTCTTCCTCTTCAAAATCAATGTAGAATAATTTATTCTCATTGCATTTATTCCCTTTACTATACTCATTGTCACAATCTAAACATAGTCCCTTTTCTCTTATTACATCCATTTGTTGAGGTTTCAACCTTGTCGGTTTAGGAGAGGGAACATGGTGCTCTCTATAGTTATCAGTGGCCACCCTTCTGGTAGCCATATTTTTGTTTTCCAATTTCCTTGCCATACTGAAAGCTTTCTCTAGTGATTTAGGTTTGAAGAGACACACCTCATGTTGAATGTTCTCCTTTAAAGTTCCCATAAAGAGATATAACAAATTATCCTCAAGAATGTTCTTTAACCTGAGACTGAGCTTTTGGAATTATTAAATGTGATCTGTAATTGGAGATTTTTTCCAAAGATTTATCAGTTGGCTAAAAAATGTATTTCTATTAATATCCTCATAATGTGATACCAATTCATATGTAAAAATGGACAAAGAGATAATATAATTCTTTTTTATTTCACAAATCCATTGATACCACACAAATTGAAACACAAGGATGCAATGGGTAACTTTTGTGGTGTAAATCAAAGAATTTCTCCATTTGGAATATCCATGTTATAGGATATTTACCATCAAACTTCCTCATATCGATCTTCAGAATGAAGTAGTTCCTTGATGCCGAATTGAATCCTTGATGATGTCGATCTCAAAGTAATGAATGATTCTGAAATTCAGTATTTGTGCTCCCGAATTGTGATAAAATACTCTCCATATGTGATTGAGTCTCAACACCATTGTTCTCCTTATTTTCATGATTTCCTTGGATCTCCATATCTCCTCTAGGGAGTCTTTCATCTAGAGCATACAAGATCATGGAAGACATGGAATTTTGCAATTATAACATCTTATTTTCCATATGATTTTCCATCTCTTTCCTATTTTAATCCATCTTCTTTTCCATCTCTTTCCTATTTTCATCTATCTTATTTTTCACCTCATCCATCTTCTTTTCCATATTTCCAATTTGGTATAAAAAATCGTCTTTTTCTTCTCCAGTCATGGTTGAGCTCTCTCGGGGTTTAGTTGGTGAAATAAATTTTAGAATAACTTTTGGATCCATGTGAGAAAAAAATAGTTCTCTTATTTTTCCTCTTTATCTAAAATTTTGAATCATAAAAAATATAACTTCCAATCAAAATCTATGCCAATTGTAAGTTACACACTTTTCAACCCTTAATTTGGAGTATGTCTGGATGACCGATCTTTGTCTTGATATATCTATGAGATTTGAATCCTTTTGAGTATGAAATTTTGACCTGCAGTACTATGATATGACCTCTTAAACTCTTGAAAATTTCATAGTCTGAACCTTCATTGATAAACAATTATAAGAAAAATACCAAAATGTATTGTTTAAGAATCATTTCAGGATTAGCAAACAATCCCAAATTCCACGAGATATATCTCATAAATTATAATGATTCATAATCTTAAAAAAAATTCACATGTAATTCGCTATGTCTTCTTAGGATTATGAATATTTTAGATTCAGAAACTTCACAAAAAACGTTTTTACAGAGAAAATTCCAGGCTGACCCTTTTAAAATTGATTTCAAGATTAGCCACAAGCCATGTCTTCCATGGACTATATATCCAAAATTGTATATAACCATAATATGAAATTTGGACCACCCGTAATAGGAGATGTCTCCTCAGGCTTCACGAATTTCACTATCTGAAACCTCCCAAAAAAATGTTATAGCAAAAATACCAAGATGACTCTTTTAAAACTGCATTCAATATGAGTCAAAAACCCTATCTTTCTTAGGATATATCTCAAAAATTATAATGAATCAGAACCTAGAATTTGTACCATAGGTACCTTAATATGTCTTCTAAGTAACCTCAAAGTTATTTTGTTTGAATCGGCACAAAACATAATTTGTAGTGAAAATTCTAATATGAATCACTTGAAGAAGAAAAATCCTAGGATTGTTGCTATGATACCAAATGTTATGATCCAACGCCTTAAAAAATGATAAACAATCAATGAATATAGTCCACTTTGATGGGGAAACCTCCTTTTACAATACATCCAATTCATAATACAATATGAGATGAGATAACATGATCCTAAGACTATGTTTCCTCTTTATATATATATATATATATATATATATATAAGACAAAGAGTACAATTATGATGAAAGGATGCAATGAAGGGTTCTATCCAACCTACACATATAACACTAGAAATGTAATAATTCAATATCTAGGGCTTAATAAGGGGTTTTATACATAACTTGGGGCTTTGTCGAGGGCTTAAATGTTTTTCTTTTGCATTGATATATTGCTTCAAGTGGTTGCAGTTGATGGGATTGTGGACTAATCTTTGATCTATTTGTGTGAGTGATTGCCTTAACTCATTTAACCTATGTAGATATACCCTTATTTATCAAACATGCTATCATATATTCCCAATGAAGACCCACTCCCATTGTTGATCGAGATCTCGAACCTATGTCATTGCATGCATTGAAGGACTTTTGGATTATGCTATTTTTATATTTTTGGTTGAGAGAACCTCTCTAGTGTGTCTGGAGAACATTCTTTTTGTTGGAAAACCTTTTTATTTACCTCAAAAGGTTTATGTTTACCCAAGATATGACCATTTATATTAGATCTGAAGGTATATGGTTTTTGTTTTTTACATCTCCTTCATACTATTTTAAAATTTCATATTGGTTTTTCTATTCATATTTTCCATTTCCCCCCTTTATGATCTACACATGATATTTACCTTATTCTTTTTGTGATATTGGCAAATTAGAAACACAGAGGAAATTATTTTGGCCTACGTATGTTATTTTCCTCATGCCTTTTGTGATCTTGGCTAATTGGAAACATGGAGGAAATGTTTCATTTTATGGATACACTAACCAAGATCTATCCCTAAGTTTATAAAGTTTTGATTTTCTTTTGGAAAATTTCCTTATTTTTTGTGTGGTTATGTTGAAGATTTTTGCAAGAAAAAAAATGTTGTCCGCATAAGAACTCAGTTCGAGGTAGAGATTTGATAAAAAAAAGAAATGAAAAAATGAAAAGAGAAGAAGAAAAACATCCTCCTACTTTTTAACATTTGATACATCTTTTGTAATAACTCACTTGGTTGAAAGTCACTTGATTAAAATAGAGGTCTTTAGTTCAAGTGTTTCTTTTTGTAAGTTACATTTTGAAAAAGTGCATGCGACTTTTGTTGGTTAGTTTGTCTTTTGTGTCATTGATGTCAACATTATAGGGGGAGTTTGTTTGTTTGATTATGTGACAATTCCATCAATAACAATTTTTTTTTGTTAGGATGACAACAATGGTATGCATCTACTGACATGGTAGTGTTATTAATTGAGGATATGTGAAAAACATCAATTCATAGATATGCAAGCATCAAGTGCCTTGAGAGAAGGGAAGGAATGCAATTCAGACCTTAAAGATGAAAGTGAATCATATCGCTGAATGGAAATCGAGACAATTGACTAAATGAAGTCTATGTGTTAATTGATAAAATAATAAAGTGTGTTACTTAAAGGAGATCATGTGCAGATCCTTGTTGTGAATCTGAATCAAATCGAGACGACAAAAAGAAGAAGTAACTCATCGAAGGTTATAAGGTATTGAACATCTTTTAAATGATGAGATATGTTAGGGAGACGTAAGGGAGTCCAAATAGAGATGACACGTGGAGAAAAAGGATCTAAATCATTCCAATAAGACCAGAGGAAGGTCAACCATTATCGATCGTTGGATCACAATCAAACTAAATCTTGATCGTAAATTCAATGGGAATTGCGGAGAAGGAAGGAATCGTGCTGATTGTTTATCAACTTTAGGATCAACGATCCATATTGAATGCAGATCGAAAAAGTGCTCGACACATAATAATAGGTTGGACATATGCACGGTGGTTTGTGAAACCCACCCTTATATACGTGGACGATAGAGATTGATTATAACCATTGATCATTCAGATCAACAATCCAGAATGAAAGTTGTAAAGAGGAGGATAGTAGCATGAGGCATAGATCTGACTGTTGATAGAAAGGTCAAATCAATGGTCTGTAACAAATTGTGGGTGCCTAACTAGCACAGGGTTTAATAGAAATTCACCCCCTACAATTTCAACATATGCTCAAAATAAAAGACAAGTGTCGAAGTAGTGTTTATTTCACCCTCTCCCCTGCCTTGAGATCCAAGTCAAGGGTATATCGCCCTGCAATAAATCTTGTGGTCCCACGCACTTGGTTCTATGCCCATTGGGATAACTCAAGTAAAGAAGGAAAATAAGACCTGGGGGATTACACTCTATCTGAACTTTTCAATGATATTTTTGGCTCTCTGGTCGGCTCAAAGGATGAATTGGGTCCACACTCATCATAAAATAAATCCACAACATTCAAACAAAAACATATATATGCATAACGAAGATGAGTAAAAGATGTGTGGAGAAGAGAAGGGAGATTTGAGATAACTTGTTTAAGTTTAGATGTGATCATAGAGGAGCATGATTGTGAAGATGAAGTAACAAATGAGGAGCACTAATATGGTGATTATGGGCTAAGAAAAGAAAATAGAAACAAGGAATATGGAATTCTGGGCATTCTAAGGGACCAAAGACTTGTTTTGTGCATTGAATTTTCAGGGAAATGATTGAAGTGTATGGTGACATAAACTTTAGAGGATTAATTTCGATGAACATGAGCACAATTAAGGTATAAGGATTGCATCAAGAATAGTAATTTTTTTATTAAGATGATCTAGTGCAATTATGATAGTTATGTATAGATGTAACTATGTTCTAGAAGCTTTTGAAAGATTGTTTTAGATCAAGAAGAATAGTAAAAATGCAGTACAATAGTTTCTTGTGAAAAAATGAAAAATTAAGGGTGGCAGGGTGGAGCAAGGAAATATTGGTGTCCTCATGCAATTGCAGGTTGGTGCATGGTTTATGAGTTGGTGCTCATAAGAGGATTGGTGTCCTCATCCATTTGTAGGTTGGTGCCTATTTGTAGGTTGGTTCCTATAGAGTATTGGTGTCCTCATTGACAATTATCCATGCATGAATTGACTATTGTTTCCACCTCTATATTTGTAAATGTGTTGACTACTGTCTTTGATTATGATTAGTACACTTATGGGATAACTGACTACAAGCATAAATCCTAACTATGTTATAAAATTAGATCAGAATATTTAAAGTAATTAAAGTATACAATACTGATTCACCCCC
>ML818934.1:215555-232070 GCA_009831015.1 Picea engelmannii | reverse complement strand
GATTGTAGTTGTGAACTACTATGGATAGACACAGTTGTGTTCTATTGAATGACATTGTTCCAATTTCCCTGAAAACTATTAGTAGTGTTGGAAATGATTATCAGCTAGATGGATGATCAATGGATAGAGATTCCCCAGATGGAAAGTGGTCCAGGACATTTATTCTTCTAGGATGTATGTACAGATTAGAAGAATGGTTCTTGTATCACTCTGTGGAGTGAGTGACCTATCCAATATCATTTCTAATTACTCAGATGGAGTATGGTTTCGAGATGATGCAGTTGATGACACTGATAGTGATGATGGTGCTCATGATCTAATCATGAGATAGTCTATAAGACTATGTTGATGCTACCAGGTGAATGGTATGTTTGTGCAAAATACCATTACCTTCAATACCTCCCTAGCTATGAGGGAGTGTTGATATTATGGTAGCTGTGGGAGGTATTTACCTCCACATGTGAACCTTGCGAGAATAGAATATTCCGAGAAGCAAGAAGAAACCCTAATTATTTGGCCAATAACCCTAGAAGACAAGTCATCTCAAGAGAATGACTTGTATTAGGTTATTAGCCTCCAAGAGAAGAAGTCGGCTAAAGGAAATGTTATATACTAAAGAATTAGTACCCAGAATGAGAAGTCGGCCCAGGCAGTCTTCTAGAATTAGTATAAATACAGGAGGCCATTCTTCATTCTGGCCAACATTCTCAGAACTGCAGAAGCAACACTTGTGCGCACTGCAGTTGGCTAGTTTGTGCGCAAGTTTGGAGGAGAGATGTCGTTGCAGCTACTGTAGCTAGCAGATTTTGGTTTTGGCTTGGACTCTCTCTTGGTTATGGTTTGGACTCTCTGATAATCTCTTGTTACTCTTGTTTGGTGCACTATCCTTGGAGAAAGGTGCACCACCTTTGTTTGGCTATCTATTCTAGGGTTTGCTTCCGGAATGATTCTCTGTCAAGGTTAAGGCGCTTGGGGGTGGCTTCAGCCTATGATTGGGTGACAATAGTGATATTGTTTATGGTTAAATGAGCACATCCATTATATTCTAACACACCCATGGTAAATCCTATGATTCCATGGTTCCATTACCAGAATGAAAAATCAATAAGACCGCTAGATGAGCTCAATGTTCATCAATGGTAGAGAGGGTATCTTCCCTCAATGGAGTTGCCATACAAACTTATATGAATTTTATCAAAAATGAAAAGGGAGCTTCCCTCAAATGGAGTTGCCAGGAAATATATGGTGAAGTATTTGGTAAAATACTTCCAAAGTGTCATTAGGGCTCAAAAGAGGATTCAAAATCCTCCCCGACAATGGTGCCAAAATGTTGTCGCACAAATTGTAGGTTGGGAAAATTTCCACCCAATCCACAAGTGTGAGACAACTATGGGAGTAGCTACCCACTATCACCTTAGGTAGATATTCCCCTCGCTTTAGTGATGATAAGTCACCACAAAGGGGGAATCCTAGTGAACCTAGGGGAATTGATATGGAAATTGATTGAATGACCAACGAAACCCCTATAGGTCAAGTTTGGAAGTGGAAAGAGGCTTGGACAAGAGTCTTGTTGATGAGGGGAGGTTTCCAAAGTGTTTTGTACCTACAATATAATGTTAAACCTGCCCGAGACAAGACAAATGATCGAAATGCAAGTCAAATAATCAAGGGGACAAGCAAGTGAATATTTCTGTCCTAAATTGCAGTAGTAAACAAATATATATATTATCAATGGAATGAGTTGTTAACTATAGAAATAACCATCAAAAGCATCAAATATTTACTGGATGATCAAGTACTAAACATGTAGATAACTTCCCAATAATTAAGCACAAGCTTTGATAGTGAAACATGTCTGCTAAATGAAGTTACCAAAAAATTATTATGGCAGCCTTATGGTTGTAGCAAACAATTTCTACAATAGAAATATCTGTCCACTAAAAGGAACAAACAATCGACCCAAAAGATAGCCAATAACAAGTAGATTTAATATGGCAGCTTATAAGAAAATTTCAATGGTAGATTAGTGAGTAAAGAAATAGTTTAAGAGTGTTTTGTTGCAGCCCTAATGGCTGTAGCATTAAATTAATTGCAGAAAGAGAATAACAAGGATAATCTATATGCCTTAGTGGCTCAAACAAGCTTGTATCACTAAGAAAATATTCCAATTTGAACAAATGCAATATCTCAAAAAATCAAGTATTTCAATGCAATGATTTTATTTCTCCAATGCAAGTATATGAGTGCCTAGTTTATTGGGTTATAGATTCTTGGGTTTAATAGTTATACTTGTTACTTCTCTAGGGTTGTAAACCCTTTTACTCTCTAGAGAAAGAAAATCTAACAAGGTAAATCTAGAAGAGTGTAAGCCCTTTTATTCCTCCTAACAACCTTGATAATAACTAGTCCAATAACAATTGTGATAGATCTCGGTGGAGGGTGTATGCCCTTATACTCCTCCAAGGGTTAGAACAAGAATATCTATGAAACAAGAAGAAATTACCAACAATATTAAGAAAATCCCTTACTAATTCCAATAGAAAGCAAGCAAAACCCTTGTCTACCAAGAAATATCCATCAACATGCAAGAAACAAGCCTCCAAGAAGGTATCACACCACTTTATCTCCACAATAGACAAGTATAATGATTTTCACAAGAGAGATAGACCCAATGCTAAAAAAGGGCACAAATTTCAGCAAAGTCTCTCACTCAAGAGAGAGTGAATTATGTCAAAATGAAATGAATTAGGTCTCCTTTTATAGAAGACCTTCAAAACTAGTTTTTCCACATATCATTAGGGTAAAACACAATTAGGTAGTCTGACCTATTGTAATTACCCCTTTACAATTCAGAAACTAAATTTGTAATCAAGAAAATCCCTAAGTGATGACGTCATACCCCCTAGGGGTGACGTTTTGGCATATGGAGCAAGGTTTTGAGTTTCTTTGAGGGAGTGTTGGGCCTCCAAAGTCCATTCCTTCATGCACTGAGGTCTTCCTTCAAATAGCATGCCAAGTCATCATCAATCACCACCAATCCCTAGCCCCTAAACATGAAGTCCAACCCTAGAAAGGATGTTTTGACCCTCCATGGTCAAACACTGGGCAAAGGGGGGGATATGTATCATCCTTCAAGATGTCTTCTCTTGACTCCAAAGGAAACATTCATCATCTAGTTACTCCCAAGGTGTGGGTTATGCCATCCACTCTATGGGCTTCATGCCCCAATGAAGGCCCAAACTAGGCTTGTTCTCCACAAACGTCCACCAATCAAGGTATTGCGAAAAAAGTGAATTCAACCTCCATGGGTATCACGTCAAAAGTATCATGCCAAGTGAAATCACGCTTAATACAAGAGCCACGCAAAAATTTCCATCAAATCAACCTTTTCAAATTAAAGAAGTTCTCAAAGACCTTATGCAATTGGCCAAGTTTAGATATAGGAGGGGTGTCATAAAACCCTATTGGGTGAATGAATTCCTCAAGTAGGGGATGTTCCCAAGGATGATCCTTTCTAATTCTTGTAGGGAATGGGGGTTTAGACTTCTAGGTTTTTGGATTCATGACACACAAGGGCTCATGTTGTCTCATTTATGGGTGCCTTTGTTGAGGGCTAGCCACATCCATTTTCTATTTATTTTTTTGAAGCATAATTTTTCCAAGCCCTTTTAGCCATTAATTTATTATGGTGTTTCCAAGTTGAAGCTAAGGTGGGAATTCTACCTAAGCACGAAAAACATTGCCCACCTCAACTCTACCTTGGTCACACTTTGCAACCATGATTCCCCAAGT
The DNA here is from genome assembly GCA_009831015.1 of Picea engelmannii. Classification (NCBI taxonomy): domain Eukaryota; kingdom Viridiplantae; phylum Streptophyta; class Pinopsida; order Pinales; family Pinaceae; genus Picea; species Picea engelmannii. The sequence goes on along the minus strand of ML818934.1, from coordinate 228,278 downwards.
TGAAGTCAATAAGGGGCACTAAAAAGGAAATGCATAACCCACAAACGCTCTACCTTGGTTGGCATGATTATTTATTTATTTAATTTTATGGGTCCCTCATTTTTTGTGTGAGAAGCGTTTCATTTCTCTCGGGATCCCAGGGTGAGCTTCTATTTCACGATGTTTCTTGCTAGGGCACCTCCGAGCCTAATGCCCCCTTCTTCCCATGAAATGAGGTGCATGCCCTTCTTGGGTCAATAGGATAGAAAACCTAAAATATTGGGACATGAAGGGGAAAGAGTGACGAAAATGGTAAGCATGAGCGGGGACAGTATGATGACCCTTCGAGGAGATCCCTGATTGCAATCCTTTCCGTAAGGGTGGCCAATTACTAGGGAACCATGCCACTCACCAAGGTGAAACAAGGGAAAAAGAATAATGTATAAGAAATTTTTCTATAATCAAGAGAAGATTTAATGCAACATATTCAAATGCCTCTAGTTTTAAGGTGAAACTTACCACAATACCTGACTTGTACCTCATGGAGCAAGACCCATTGTCTTCACGAAGTAAGTTGATGTGGTGAATTCCATCACGATGAATCATAGAAGTATCGTGGTGGAGCAGGTCTCCATTTGTTTATGTGGACACTGTTGGTCAATCCATCTCTCAGTACTCCATGTTTGCAACCTAAGGGCCTCAAGACATCATTTGCTTAGTTATTCCTAGAAATGAGGAATAACAAGAAGCATTGTGGAGGGGCCATAATGGCCAGGTTGGTGTGCACTATGGTGGGAAGGATACTATGTGGAACGAAATATGTATATGGCTCTAGTGGCCAAATTTGTTTGTGGATGCCACCGAATATGCAAAATAATGTGATGTATGCCAACATGTGGGATGACCACTTGCATGAGATGAAATGTTATTGCAACCCATTGTGGTTGAGGATCCTTTTTAATGCTAGGTACTAAAATTTATTGGACCCATCAATCACTGATGTGATATTCAAGGATAGGTATATAATCGCCACAAAATATTATTTGACATGTTGAGTATAAGTTTCACCAACCTGAGATTGCTCAGTGGAGACTATAGTAAGATTTATTTTTCAAAATCTTGTTACTAGATTTTTTTTTAAATTATTTAAATTAATACAATTTAAACATCTCTTCCACTCATTGTAATAACATTTTACTAATAATATCATATATATACTAATATCTCCATTCTAATTATTAAGTTGATAAATACATTTAAAATTTGAATTATTTAAAATCTCCATTTTAATAATTAAATTGATTTTCATGTAAACTTATGTATAAGTGTTAATCATTAGAAATTAAATTGTAATTAATAGATCTCTTTTCTAACTAAGTTAAGGAAATTAATACAACCTTGTTTAAAGTCAAGTGAATTACATTGTAATTAATATATCTTTTCTCTAACAAAGTTAAGGAAATTAATACAACCTTGCCTAAAGTCAAGAGAATACCCTTACAAAAATGTGGGTTTATGTGAATAGTTCTAAACCATAGTCCACAAATCATTTTCCTAATGTAATTCTCTTTTATACATGTTATCTGAGTTGTACAAGGGGTATGTGTTATTCCTTGGCATGTCTAAAACACAATGCTTGAATGCATACCTCCTCCCTTGAATTCCACATTGGTTACCTTCTTCCAAAATCAAACACAAATTTTCTGAAAGTAAATTGATAGATCATGAAAATTTCTTCCTTTTAGTACAGTTCATACTGGCATAGGCTTTGCATGGTTTAAAGTGTTTTCTACTACCATAATATATTCTCAAATAAGTTTTACATGGTTTAATATGTTGTCTATTATCATATATTTTTAAATAGATATGCAATGGTACATATTGTATGTTTGACAATTCACTTTTTTCTTGTCTATCTATTGAGTTTGCATATTCTTAAATATATTTAAACCTATTGAGTTTTCATATTCTTAAATATATTTAAACAACAATTCACATTCTATAAGTTTGCATCTATGATCTCATATGCCTATCTTTCTTTTACTTTTTTCTTTACTTTTTTTTATTAGTTAAGTGCATCTATGTAAACCAATTTATTTAACAGATCTCATGCGCATTTATTTCCTAAATAGTTTTTCCTTTAATTTTTTTTATTGGTTAAGTGCATCTATGTAACCAACATAATCATTAGTAACTAGAAAAAAATAAAATTGAATCTGCTAATATGCTAAAAATAATAGATTTTTTTTTTTTCATTAGTAACTAGAATCTGCTAAAATTATTCTGCCAAAATTATTTGATGATATGTCAATAGAATCATATTTTTGACAGTCCACAGTGAACATAAAATGAAATATTTAAATTAAGAAAATTATTTAAGAGTTTGATGCTTAATTTAATGCATTGTAAGAAGGAGAATATATACACAACATTAGTTCATTACTAGTTAACTTTGCCACTTTTTGACAATAGAATCATATTTTTGACAGTACATAGTGAACATAAAACGAAACATTTAAATTAATACATAGCATAAAAGTATTTAAGAGTTTGATGCTTAATTTAATGCATTGTAAAAATGAGAATACACAAAACATTAGTTCATTACTAGTTAACTTTGACACTTTTTGACAATATAATCATATTTTTGACAGTACACAGTGAATATAAAATGAAACATTTAAATTAATACATAGCAAAAAAGTATTTAATAGTTTGATCCTTAATTTAATGCATTATAAAAAGGAGAATATATAAAACATTAGTTCATTACTAGTTAACTTTGCCACTTTTTTTTCATCAACTTTGAGAAATCAAATATGAGACAATAATTGCTATTTTGAATTTCAAAATTATGATATATATATAATCAAATTATGAATAGTTACACTGTAAAATACATAAGTTCCACATCCATTTTAGGATGATAACAAAAACTAAGACATTTAACTCCAAAATTCTGGACTCTAATCCATCGCTTTAAGATAAATCACTTCATACATGAAATTCAAACCTGCAAAAAAAACAGAATTCAAAAATTAAAAATTTACAATTCAAACATGCAAAATAATATAGAATTCAAAAATTGTGATTAAAAAAAATTTGACATGTACATACCAAAAGAGTTAAGTGTCATCCTCCAACATACTCTTTCCTACAAAATATATTGTAAACATATTTTTCACCAAATATAATTTAAACATCTGTAAAAATAAAAAACATAATAAAAAAAATAAACAATAAGAAATAATAACATAACTAACCATAGTTAAACATATTTAAGATATAGTTACTCTCCAATTAAGAGTACATGATTTAAACAATTTGTAAATCTTATCTAAAATCTTAAAAAAAATTAAAGAGAAAAATTATGTTCTTGGTAAAAACAAATTTGAATTAGAGTTAGATAATAATCTAAAAATAAATATAGAACTATGTATGAATAAAGTTCACAAATCTCCATATTAAGTCATTCTTCCAATGAAATACTATCTCCTTGTGGATAAGGTCTCAAATCCTTTAGGTGAAATTCTCCTTGTGGATAAAGTCCCAAATCCTTCAGGTGAAATTCTCCTTGTGGATAAGGTCCCAAATCCTTTAGGTGAAATTCTCATCCCAGATGATGTTATTGTGTTCTTAGTAAAACAAATTGTGAGTTAGAGTTAGATAATAATATGAAAATAAATATAGAACTGTGTATGAAGAAAATTCACAAATCTCCATATTAAGTCATTCTTCCAAAGAAATACTTATCTCCTTGTGGATAAAGTCCAAAATCCTTCAGGTGAAATTGTCGTTGTGGATAAAGTCCCAAATCCTTCATAAATTCTCATCCCAGGTGATGTTATTTGATCATATTTACACAACAATAAAATACTAATCTCTTCAGTAGTTAAATACTTCTCTCTTCATCTTCTGCGGTGGTCATATAATCAAATTCCATGATGCCCTTTCAAACTAAAGGACTCATAAATCTCCATATTAAACCATTCTTCCAAAAAACTACTTATTATCTAAAAAAGTTTACAAATCTCCATTTTAAAAACGATTCTTCCGGAAAATACTTATCTCCTCTTTCTTCGGTGGAATAGATGTTCTCATATAATCTTGCATGTACATGAAGAAAATACAAATCTGCACATGTATATTAAGTCATTCTTCAAAAACCATTTAAATGGGATGTATTCATATTAGATATAATGAAATGCTCTTTGAAATTATGTGAGCTAGCTCATATATACAATATGTGTGAGCTAGCTCACATATACAATATGTGTGAGTTTATTTGTAAATCTAATTGAATGTTGGTTTTTGTGATTAGTAACCAATTTTGTTAACATTTTGAAAATACCCTGGCAAGAAGGAATTTACTTCGTTGTATGTAGAAAGCACAAATTTGTCCATACTACACCATTCTTGGACAAGAAAATAAGGAATGCAATCGAGGAAAATTTAGAAACTTTCTCTTTTTTGATGTGAGATAGAGTCCGTTCTCAAATATTCAAACATGTTCAAGTTCAAAATTAGTTCTTCATCATGATCCAACCTTAAATAAGTTTGAATGTACACCATTTAAGACAACGATACACTTATCTAGGGGTTTTATATATTTCAAAATAATTGATCAAAGCGTTGAATATGAAAGACTAAACTAAAAATTTGAGAAAACAAAAATTTGATAAAAGTCAAGAACATACATTTATGAATCATCCTGAATGGACACATCCTTCCCTAATCTGGGTGCTTCCTTTGCTTCCTCAATCCCGATCTCCCTTCCAAGAACACTTTCAGGTACTCTCTTCTCTACATTAGCATATATAACACATTTCAAATTTGAAAATTTGAAAAATTATATTTAAATGATTATAACACATTAAATTTAAATGATTTTAAGACATTAAATGATACCTGTGAACTCCCACCCTCTTCAAACTCTTCCAATAAGAATTGAGACAAGCCTACCCAAGTAGTAGGAGATGGAATAGGGATCTGTGAACAACACAACTAAGAACTAAATCTAGAATTCAATGTGTTCACAATTATACAAAATTATAAATGTTATTGATCTCTTATTCAAAAGAGTGGAGATTATACAACTATTAGAAAACACATACCTAATTCAACCCATCCAAATTTAAACTTGTCGAATCAAGTCCCCTACCTACTGGAGATTCATTTAACATATCTCTAAACTACAATTAATGGCAAGAAGAACTCGATTATTTCTATAGAGACAATGATATCTAAATCTAGAACTAGAAGTAAACTATCATAAAATGTGTCAAAAATTTCCTAAATAAAACACATACCAATCTGTGGTTTGGGTCATCATTTTGAATGACCTTCTTCCAACCATCCCGACAAAATTTTTCATACTCCAAAACATTTTCTGTTGACATTGTATCTAACTCCGCATCTTTTTTATCAACAAATGTGGCCCAAGAATTGGCTTCTTCTCGTTGACGCTTCATGCCAACATCAACACCATAAAAAATAGCTTCCAAATTTCTTTCGATTGCATTCCTGGCCTCTTTTCCAACTTCCGATGTAGCCTGCAACTCTGAAAGTGAAGCAAATGCCCCTGTTGGGCGAGGTACTAGAGGTTGTGGAGGCCTCGACAATGCCACACTTTGGTATGCTCCTTTGCAATTATATGTACGTCCTTTACCAGTCCCATAATATTTGGACGATAGACTAGTATAATCAGGGTGCATGTGCAAGAAAAACTTCGCAAAAAGTGTCTTGCAAAATAGTGTGGAACCTCATTGTTCCACGAAAATTTCCCATATGCCGTCAAAAATCTGTTATACAGATGTTTTGCAAAGTCAGGGTGCTTAAAATATTGCACCTTCAACATCTTCCACTTTGGGCCCTCTTTGAAATTGAACGTGGAAATGATGTCTTCTTTTGAAACTCTATTTTTTACTGCCTCCCATTTATCAGGACCCATCACCTCTGACTTTCTCCACCTCATTAGATCGACAAAACTGTCAGTGGTTGGCCCCATTTTCTAATATGCATCCATAAAGTTTTCCAATGAATGAAAAACAATTTTCAAGCTTTGTTTGCTCTCCTGAGGGAGTTCCAAGACCACCAAATCATTTTCCAACCTCTTTTTAACAACTGGGCATCGCTCAAGTGTCATTTCTTCAGTATTCCCTTCCCAGGGAAGTTCATCACCAACATATGAAGGATAGGTGGACGTAGGCATGTAATCTTCTGTTTCTTGATAATGCAATCTCCTAAATCCACCTTCACCCTCTGCACCGACATTTGAATCTTCATGACAACCACTCTCTCTTTCATTGTCATCCCTTTCTCTAAATTGATTTTCTACACACACATTTGAAAGTAACTTCAAGATTTAACCTCACATAAATTTAAATACAAAAAAATACAACAAAAATAAACAAAATCAAAGAAAATTACCAGAAATATTCTCTTGTTCAGAGGTATTCCCTACATTCTTAGGTGTAGGAGTATCGATGCGCAACCTATCTAAGAAGGCTGCATCCATAACACTTGCTTGAGCATGTTCTGCAATTGATCTATTCACAGACTCGTTTGAAAATCTCCTCTGATGAGATTGTTGTTGCTCACTCGGAGTCTTAGTGGAAGAGGGAGTTCTTGTTCTTCCTTCTTGGGATAACCTAGAGTGTTTGTGATGAATTTTTGGATAATCTCGTGTTGATATATCCATCCACAATGCAAAGTTTATCAATAAAAATGCAGAGATGTACCCAAGTTCAAGCAATTAAAAACACAAAGATAAATCAAAGTTTTAATCATTCAAACCACATAGGTACTCGCTCATTAGAAGGCACAAATACTAGACATTCAACCATGAATCGATCAACTCAAAGATAAATAAGGGGTCCATAGACAACATGGAGAATTCTTATCCTTCACTCATCATCCATGCACATACAAGTAGGGTATTTGAATCTATAGGTCTTTAAACATCGAAGTGATGACCATCGATTCTGCTCCTGGTTGACTACTCATGCATAGATTGATGACTAAAGGGATAAGTGACAGAAGATAAAACCACAATATTTTCATAATAATCAATAAAACCCACACATAGAAGTCATTGAAGTCATAAGTTGGGTTCACCAAGGGACTGTCATTCAAATCAGAGGTTTATCATTCACAATGCACATCAAAGAAGAAGACACAAATACTAGACATTCAGCCATGAATCAATCAAATCAAAGATAAGTAAGGGGTCCATAGACCGCATAGAAAATTCTTATCCTTCACTCATCATCCATGCACAGAAAAGAAGGGCATTTGAATCTATAGGTCTTTAAACAACCAAGTGACGATCGTCGATTTGGCTCCTGGCTGACTACTCAGGCATGGACTGATGACTAAAGGGATAAGTGACAGAAGATAAAACCAAAATATTTTCATAATAATCAATAAAACCCACACATAGAAGTCATTGAAATCAGAAGTTGGGTTCGGGAAATCAATTCAGAAAAACAACGAGCAAGTGGATTCGTTAAAAGTTCCCTATGGTTGGATCCACTAAAAAGGTGTATTAGAACATTTCTTTAATATTCCTTAAAAGTTCCCTATGGTTGGATCCACAAATACCACATATAATTTAATGCATTAGAATCCCCAAAACAAAGAGTTTAATCTTCATAACCTCACACACCCATGTTTTAATCACAACGAGGCGAAGGCCTTGCATGAACATGGATTATATGCCATTGCTTTAAACTTCCCATTAGCATTGTTTAAATGTCATTGAGTTTTTATACTAATTCCTTTATTGTTATGTTACATGGGATGGGTTTGAGGGTTGTTTGTATTCCTAATATAAATTAAGATGAGGTGGAGCAAATGTAATATTTGTGATAATGTTATATTATATAACATATGAACTGTGCAAATGCTATATTATATATTTGGATCACTTGAGAGATTTAAGGACAAATTGTTGGATAGTTGAACTAAATACATAACTATGAAATATTTTATGGTCACATAAAGTTACATAAAGGGATCTAATTTTACTATAAACTAAGGGATACATAAAGGGACCTAATTTTACTATAAACTAAGGGATTTCCATTAAGGGATTTATACCTAATTGTTATAGAAATGAACCATATTTCACTAAGAGATTTCTTAACTATAAACTCCCTAACTCCCTTGCTTGATATTATTTTGAGTTTATTTGTTGTTTATTATTAAACCTAACATCATATCCCTCCATGTCCAAAGTTTCACAAACAACAATGACATGACACAACAAAGTAATATGTGAATAACAAATAAAATAGTTTTAAGTCCTCTTCAATATTCAAGAATTATTTCTCCTCCCAATTAGCGAACCCACACTCTTGCTTTTCTTCCACTTTTATCACCTTCCTGCTTCATAAGCATCCTTGGAAAAAGGGTATTTATCCCTTTCTATCCCATATGGCTAGCACCATTATCATAGGGAGTTAAAATATAATAACAAATTAATGGAAGTTGACACCTACATATGCTAACCCTTTAGGATACATGCCAATAACAACTTAGAGGAAGTTTCTTCATATAAATGTCTTGGAGTTTACCTTAATCACAAGTTTAATTGAAATTATAGCATTGAGAAGAGGATTAATGAAGGATATAAAACCTATTTTGACCTTGAAAACAATTGTAAATCGTATGAACAACAACTTGGAGGAAGCTTATTCATATAAATGTCTTGGAGTTTACCTTAATCACAAGTTTAATTGAAATTATAGCATTGAGAAAAGGATTAATGAAGAGTATAAAACCTATTTTGACCTTGAAAACAATTGTAAATCGTATGAATTTTGGCTCTGGGAAAAAAATAAACCCCTTTTGAGGAACTCATCAATCTTGTTATATTATATATGGATTTGAAGATTTGGGTTGTAACATTTCTATATAATCATGGAGAAATACCGAGAAAATTCAAAAGTGTTTATAATTTATAATCTTATAATTAATATCATACAACCTATCCTATCCTCATATAATTTTTTATTTCCCCATTAAGAGAATGACTAAAGATAGGTACCTAATGTACAAGCACAAGAGACTACTAACATGAAAGAAAATATGATACCTATGATTTCTTCAAACTCTAGTCAAAGCCACCTATGGCTTAATGGGGGTTGGCATAAAGATGCCAATTCTTGGCTAAATCATTTGAGAATGGAGAAGGAGATCACTCTATAGAACATTGATATACCATTAAAAAAACTATTAAATCGAAATTCAATGAAATATCAATACTTATGAAGAGTTTTTGTTAACTAGAAGGTAGGGATAAAATGTTAAATTTCTAACATAAAACTCCCATATGATATGGGTTTTCATTAGAAAATGTTTCTACTATGAGTGGATATATCACTGGTGCTAGGTCACATGGCCCTCATAACATTATGATTCATTGTTTCCTCACATAGTTACTACCATGTTCAAATTATAATAATTCAATTTTAAAGTTGGATGAACGTTGAATTATTATTATTTCTTTAATGAGGATCTCATGGTTCCCTATGGTTACATAAAAGTTCTCATGGTTCCCTATGATTGGATCCACTAAAAAAAAAGTATTATAAAATTTCTTTAAGAATCCTTAAAAGTTCCCTATGGTTGGATCCATAAAGACCACATATAATGCAATGCATTAGAATCCCCAAAACAAAGAGTTTAATCTTCATAACTGTTGTGCTTCTTATATGATTAGTATAATGCATTCATTAATTATCAATTCGAGATTCGTAATCAAATAGAGTTACAAGACACCAGTAAGAGAGGTAATTCTAATGTCATGAGTATAGAAATAATTTGAATTGAGAAACAAACTGAAACATACTTTGGTTGCCTTTCACAAAGAAGATATCTACTCCATTGGGGTACATGCAAATATGAGATGAAGTTATTTGATAGATCAAATTTGTTATCCGACCCATAAATCTAACTATGCAATCACACTTATGAAAAGGGAATCACACATCAATCATCAAGGCATAGCATGGGTAGTTCAATAGCCAGTATATTGAGTATGTTGTGGTTCACGATATGCTATTGTGAACTTCACTAGTTATTTCCAATTATGTTTGACTACCGCTGCCAACACCCATGTCCATTAGGAAAAATCAAATTCATAAGAACAAAAACAGAGCATATGCAAAATAAACTAAATAAAGATCCCTAAACAATCATAATCAAAATCCTAAACTGAAACTATACTGCTATCATCTGGAAGCTTTAGCTGGTCTAACAGTTATACTATTGAAATCAAATGCTAACACTACTCTATAAGGATGCTGAACTTTGTTGGGCGGTGGGCCCTTTCCGCTTCAATAGGTCAGTGACCGAAGTCTACAGTAAGTTGGTCTTTAATTTACACATCACTCTTACTCAAAACCTCAAAATGAAACTATACTAACAACTCAACTCACATTCATTAATAACTAATCAAGACATGGGAATAAATGACATTCTTCTATTAAACTTCAATCTCAAGAGATGTTCTACAATATGTAACACTGCTTCATATGATGAAATATGCTATCTCTCTACTACTTCCACCATCCTTGCCATGACAATTTAAACAGTCTTAGTCGTGAAACACAAGGAGGTGAAATATTTTACAAATCAACAATTGTTAAATATATATATTCAATTACATATTTTAAGATTCGTCCTCATGACACAAAGTGTATGAGGATGAAGCAATAAACAAAATGGCTTAACATAGTCTTGCTAGAATTTGATTATTTCATAAACACTCAATAATGATCTTGAGCACAATCTAGAGCCAATCTTAGCATACTCTATTTTTCTTGTATTGGTACCAGATCGTGACAGGTGAGATTCAGTAGATAGTACCGGATCCGAACAGTGCACAATTGGTTGGTACTAGACTAGAACAGTCTGCGATCGTTGGTACCAGATCGTGACAATGAATGGTCTGTGGGTATCAGATATGAACGGAAGATGCGCTTGGTACTGGATTCAGACAGTGGGAAATCTAACACACAAGTACCAGATAGCTGAGATGGCATAGAAGTGTTGGACTTCATCCAAAGGTCAAAGGCTACACATGGCAATTTTAAACATTAGTACATTAAATATTTAGCCTCCTAGCTTAACAAACCACAAAATGCATAAATCCAATTGTACTTTACCTTATGACCTTATTAGTGACTGGAGGTAGGGTTCTTTATCATTGATCTAAGTTTAGGTAGGCCAAAAAGGTATAAATGAGGAGTATAATATGGTCACGGGGATGTCAATTTGGAGGCTCAACAATAACCTCACACACCCATGTTTTAATCACAACAAGGTGAAGGTCTTGCATGAACATGGATTATATGCCATTACTTTAAACTTCCCATTAGTATTGTTTAAATGCCATTGAGTTTTTATACTAATTACTTTATTGTCATGTTACATGGGATGGGTTTGAGGGTTGTTTGTATTCCTAATATAAATTAAGATTAGGTGGAGCAAATGTAATATTTGTGATAATGTTATATTATATAACATATGAACTGTGCAAATGCTATATTATATATTTGGATCACTTGAGAGATTTAAGGACAAATTGTTGGATAGTTGTGGATACAATTGAACTAAATACATAACTGTGAAATATTTTATGGTCACCTAAAGTAACATAAAGGGATAAATACCGAGAAAATTCAAAAGTGTTTATAATTTATAATCTTATAATTAATATCATACAACCTAATCTATCCTCATATAATTATTTATTTCCCCATTAAGAGGATGACTAAAACTAGGTACCTAATGTACAAGCACAAGAGACTACTAACATGAAAGAAAATATGCTACCTATGATTTCTTCAAACTCTAGTCAAAGCCACCTATGGCTTAATGGGGGTTGTCATAAAGATGCCGATTCTTGGCTAAATCATTTGAGAATGGAGAAGGAGATCACTCTACAGAACATTGATATACCAATAAAAATACTATTAAATCAAAATTCAATGAAATATCAATACTTATGAAGAGTTTTTCTTAACTAGAAGGTAGGGATAAAATGTTAAATTTCTAACATAAAAAATCTCATATGATATGGGTTTTCATTAGAAAATGTTTCTACTATGAGTGGATATATCACTAGTGTTAGGTCACATGGCTCTCATAAAATTATGATTCCTTGTTTACTCAGATAATTCCTACCATGTTTAAATTATAATAATTCAATTTTAAAGATGGATGAATGTTGAATTATTGTTATTTCTTTAATGAGGATCTCATGGTTCCCTATGGTTACATAAAAGTTACATAAAAGTTCTCATGATTCCGTATGGTTGGATCCAATAAAAAAAACGTATTAGAAAATTTCTTTAAGATTCCTTAAAAGTTTCGTATGGTTGGATCCACTAAGACCACATATAATGCAATGCATTATAATCACCAAAACAAAGAGTTTAATCTTGATAACCTCACACACCCACTAATAACATCAACATGTGATGGGTATGAGGGTTGTTCATATTCCTAATATAAATTTCGATGAGGTGGAGCAAATGTAAGATTTGTGAGGCTTATTTGGAGTTAAAAATCTATATAAAATATAGTCATATAAGGTGGAAATTCACGTTGATTAGTTGTTAATATTTTAAAAATTACATTAGGAACATCGCTTGTTATTATCATCTACATGTGGGATATGTGTATTCTAGCTATGCCTAAATATCCAACACACATACAATATTATGGTTCAATAAA
>ML818934.1:190452-215455 GCA_009831015.1 Picea engelmannii | reverse complement strand
TATATATATATATATGCTCAAATGATCTTCTTCTCATCTTGGGAAAAGAAGATAACAGAGTTAATGCTCAACCCAGGGTCTTCATCCCAATCTCGTTGTGGTACGAATCTAGCCATGTGAGTAGATGATTTGATTTCGAACATGGTAGAAAAAAATTGATTACCAATCATTGAGGTAAATCGTTAACAAGTGCAAGGGAAATCACCAATGATGTCAATGACTCCTAAGGTACCCTAGTAATTTCCAACGAATGTGAATAAATGATTTGAGGTCGAACATTCATGGAATCATCCGATCAGAGGTCAATGATGTAAACCTATTGTCGGAAGTGAGGAGGCTTTCCATTGAGGCATGCAAGTCCCAAAGTACTAATTGGTTTCTAAGTCTAATTCTCGGATGGTGTGTTGAATTCAAGAGGAAAAGACTCATCGAAGGAGGGCCTTGATGTATCCCCCATCATCAAAACGAAGATGACATAGGAAAGTGATGTAAGATGGTGAATCAAATGAGTATGGATTGACATAGGAAATCGAAACTGGAAATATTGTAGATGGATGGTTTGAAGTGAAACTTCCCTTGGACATGATGAGACATGACAACTGACTTGGCATCATTGACTTGACGAGTACCAAAAATGTAATGTGATGGAAATAAGAGCACTCTTCAACTAGATGAAAAATTATGGAAATACATGGAATTGGTATGACTCAGAGACAAGAGGATTATCCAACTGTAAGATGAGATGCAAATAGGTGCCATGTAGCTTCCATAAAGGATTCCCAAAAACTTGACCCACTTCCTTCAATTTTCCCCCACCCATATATATGAGTACCTCTTTTTAATTTAACAAGCTTGAGGAGGGTAACACATGCTCGATATAACTCACCTTCGGTAAGTTCCTCATCCTTTATTTAATGAACTGGAAAAAGTAATGGTTTGTTCCCATATGGGTCCTTCAATGTGTAGTTTAGCGAGTATGGAGAAGGAAAACTAGGTGGTTTTTCATGTTTAGATATTCTAAAAAGAACTTAAAGGAGACACAATGGATTACTTTTTTGTAAATTTAGTCTCCCAAGCCTGAAAAAAGTGTAAAACAATACAGGGGAGAAATCATATAATAATTCTTGATTAGAGTGTTCCTTTGTTGTAATTAGTCTCATGAGGCCGAAAAAGAGATAAACTATCACTCGAAAGATGCCCTTTAAAACCTTTTAATGAGTGTGAAAGGAAGCAATATCACTCAGCACTCTTTTCATGTTTAGAGAGTCTAAAATGATCTTAAAGGAGACTCCAAAGAGTTCCCTTTTCATATAGATTTTACGAGTCTGAAAAAGAGATAAAATTGTACTCGGTAACCTATTCTCACATATTTATGAGCACGAGAAAGAACAAATACTAGTCTCGGTAACTTATTCTCATGTATTTACGAGCACGAGAAAGAACAAAGACTAAGCTTGTTCTAGAAAAATACTACTATGTTACGATGGGAATGACCTTCGAACGAGGATCATTCCTAGAAGCATGTCTCTCTAGAGGTATTTTCCCCCCATCTTCTGTGGCAAAAGTTAGTGGTTTTTATATAGCATGATGTCCAGCAGCTGGAGACCTGCCCCCCAAGCATTATTTTATCCGGCGATTCTTCTTCTTTCCTCTTTTAGGTTTCTAGTTACTAATGGAAACATTTTCACTAGGCAGAGGAAAATAAGGTTCAAGTACTCGATCTAAAGTGAGAATTGATTGTAATGGAGAGGGTCTGTTTCATTTTTTAACCGACTTGACAGAGACAATGAATGATGCTCATCGAGACTAGGTACTACCAAATGAGGAGATGAATCAAATGATTGTCGTACCTGATTCGAAATCATGTTTAAGGTGGAAACCTTCACGGTGGGAGTAGAAGGAAAAGGAAAAAACCCCATGAGTGAGGAATCCTTGATAATAACTACACTTACACTCTCAAAATTCTTTTGTCCTAGAAAAGGGACATTATTTTTTGCGACATTGTTGAGATCTGGAGTTGTATACTCAAGTTAGTCAGCAGTGATAATATTTCCTTGATGGGGAAATCGTAAGATATGAAACACCGAATATGCGACGAAAGTCATTACATAGAACCAACTATGACCAAAAGTAAAAAATTATAATCCAGGGGCACGTCGACTACTTCAATATCAAACGAAATAGTCTTACCCTTCAAAGTCACAGTGAAATGTCGCAAGAGTTCGTGAGGTTGGAAACCATGTCCTTCAAATTCTTTTAGGGTGGTAGGCGATGAGGTAAGTGTAGGAGAACCAATGGCTCTCCAACAGACAAATACATGACAAAATTCAAGGCTCCCTCATCCAAAACAGTACAATGGATGTTCTTTCGACCAACCAAAACTTGAATTTGGAAATCTAAGTGGTGGGAGACTCTCTCTTTAAAATAATATAAATTAAACGTAATCAAGTTTGACTCCTCAAGATCTAGGGATCCAATGGCTTTAAAAAGGGTTCTACGTTGACTTCAACAATGCTTTAGAAATTTGAGGGTTGACATAGCACAAGGCTCTTGCACCAAATCATCAACTATGTTGTAGTTTTGGGCAGCGCGGAAATTTGGATTAAATGTCACTTTTTGAATTACGCTCTTGGGAGGACACAACGCAGTGTCATAAATCAGCTTCTCTATCTGAAGAGGATTGGAAGATGGAGAAGGAGTATATTTATAAGGTTGGTCAACAAACTTCCCTTTAGTATGGTCACCTGGAGGAGTGTCATAGGTATTTGCACAAATTGTGACATTAACTATCTTAAACATGTAAACCTTAGAGGAGCTTGTTGAAGCATACCCATGGTTGGAATGACCTGGGTCGCCTCCTTGTGGAGGGAGAGGATTTTTTGCAACCAAATATTATAGTTGAACCAGTTGGGAGGTACCCTTCATATATTTAGCAACAACCTACGATGAGGGCAGTCTTTCATGTAGTGGTATTCCTCACAAATCATACAAGGAGATTTAGGTTTATTTATCGATTGAGTATCAACATACTTAGGATTAAAGTGCTCATTAGAAGGTTTCTTGGATTTACCCTTATTTTTATTCTTACCTCCTGGTTGTTGAGATGAAGTGGATTGGACCACATTCACCTCATAGTTTTGAGCATGAGCGTAAGTAGTTGTGTTGTTTGGAATGGAACTAAGTTTCACAGTCGGTCTTGACAGATCATTCGACGAACGAGGAGCATTAGGGATTAGATAGCAAAGTGTGTCTAACTGGGAGTAAACCAAGTCCAAATACTATGCATGGTTTATAGGCCACTCCTCATTAACTATGTTTCCCATAGCAACATCGCAGGTGATGGGATGTAAGAGTGACTTTGTAAACCAATCTGCGAGGAGTTGGTTCGAAAGAGTGACTTTGTAAACCAATCTGTGAGGAGTTGGTTCGAAATTGGAGTTTTAATCAACCGTCTCTGTTGTCTCCACTCATGAATATGATCAGATATGTGGGTGGAAGAGGATTTTTGGAGAGAGGTCAAAAGTTTTGTACCAGTATCATACCATTTAGGCAACTAAAAATGTGTCAGGAAAGCCATAGCATGAGAGTTAAAGTCGAAAAAAGAGTTACGTGACATTTCAATGTACCATTTTGTTGTCGCACATGTAAGTGTTCTCTAAAAATTCTAAGACGAATGGAATCATCCATCAAAGAGTTGGAAGAACACCATAAGTAGAAATTCATAACATGATTGTTAGGATCTTCCCTAGATTTTTCGTCGAATTTTGAAATTTCGGACGGTAATTTGGCAGGGATGGTGGGCCAAAACGGGGCATGAAGGATGGGATCGTTCATTAAATGTGATAGATATGGTAGATCTAACGTAGCCAAGAATGGTAGTTTTCGGTTAGGTTGTTGATACTAGTGATAACCATATTGTGTGGGAACATCAGGAGGACCATATCCAGGTTGTGGGAAGATGACAAAACTAGATGGTCCTCCCATATAAGGTGGTTATCTGGGTTGTCCACCTATGTAAGATAGTTGTCCTGTTTTTCCACTCGTGTACTGTGATTGAACAGATGGACCTCCTATGTACTGCATTTGACTTGTTGGTCCCCCTATGTATGGAGGTGGAAGGGATGGTTTCGTTTGAATCCCAGGGTTTACGGATTGATAGGGCATAGTTCCTTGCGAAGGAATTCCCATCAGATTGGGTTGAGTCCAGAAAGGATTCACAACTCCTGGATATGGATGTTCAAGATATAGACCAGTGGTAGTAGGGATAGAAGGAATTGCGGGAGTGATTTCCCCCCATGCTTGTTGATGTTCCAACCATGTAGGTTTCCCCCCAGTAAAATGTTTCCCTACAACCGAAGGTTTCCCCCCAGTTGAAAGTTATCCTCCCATTGAAGATTGACCTCCAATGTAGGGAGTACTAATTTGTGATGTGTGAGATGGAGGTTGAGTAGATTTTGTAATCATGGTTGTGTGAACAAATTGATTGTTGGCCATTTAACCTATGGGACGACCAAGTAAAGCACTTGATGTGTGAATGTGTGGAAAAAATGAAGCAGGAATATTACCTGACTCATATGCAAGAGGAGATGAATGTGCAAGTGGTTGAGTGAGTGTTACTTGGGTCACTAAATTTTTTTGGTAAAGAATAAGCACCAGTAGTATCAACTATGAGAGTTGTGGAAAAATATGAGTTCCCAAGTCCTTCAGGAAAATCAAAAATCGATGGGTTCATGCCAAAAGATGGTGTAGTGGTTGAGCCGGGCGATAAATAGTAAGTAAAAAAGGAATCAATGTATCTCGTGGATGTTGGATCAAAGAGTGGTTGGCCAAGTGGATTAGTAAATGGAGGATTCAAAAAAGATGCCAAGCTTTCTATGAAGGTTTGGATTGGTTATTCAATGTAATGGCCACTTCCAGGAGTGACGCTCCCAGTTTCAGAAGTGTGATCTGTGATCACTACTTCGTAAGAAAGATTATGTTGAGGTTCCTGAGTGTCAAGTTCCATACCTTGTATACTATGAAATTTTTTATCATAAGGCCAACTATAAAAAAAACAAAGAAACACACTCCTATAAAAATTAAAAAAATCAACCAAGCAACAACAGATTTAAGGATCTTCCAAAGATGGGATATCAATCTGCCAGCTAATAAGTGAGAAGTAGTTACCCTGACCTCCACATAAAAACCCTTCTCGGTGAAAGAAACCCTCACTTTCATGGGATCACCCTCCAAGGGTACTAAGAGTGTGATATGATGCCTGCCCTAGGTACCGTGGGAATCCCCCCACAGTCACCACTGTAGGTACCTAGGAAAGGCCACTAAGGTTACCAACTCACAGTCAGTACCAAACGTATGGGCATGATATCAAAGTTTGAAAATCTTCAAGAGAACTGAAGACAAGTGAATCGGTAGGACTCCAGAGGACCTTGAACATATTCATAGTTCACGAAGCATTGAGACCAAATGAAACAAGTGGTTTCTGAAGAACAACCAACAATATACGATATGTCCGCTACGATTGGTTAATCTTAGGAGAGGTAATCTTCATTTCTCTCCTGCATGCAACCTTGTGTTTATCCCCTATGTGAGAGGGGGTTCCTGGTTATTCTTATACGAAAGTTGGATTTATATGCTCTTTAGTGTTCTACAATATGTTTAGTATTCTTGGACATTTTTCTCACTTCACGTAGTCCAAAGACCCAAATACTAGGTTGTTGGTGGTGGGATAAAACCAAAAAATGTTTGAGTTGATTTTATTAGCATGTGGTCGATTTTAATGGATTTTAACTCAAAGGGTTCACGAAGATGAAAATGGATGATGTGTAAGAGACTCGACTCCAATAGAATGCAAAAGAATGATATGCAATTATTTCTTTCGATGAATTCTATGTATGGGAAGGAGAAGAGTTATATTCTTCTTAATATAATCAAGCACTCAAAGAAATGCAACTTTCCAGTTATGGGATCAATACAATGCCAAAATACCAAGAAAATGTTTCTGAAAACCAAAATGCACATGCAAAACTAGCTTTTTTTCGAAAACATAAACCAAAACAAACTTCCTCATGAATGCAAAATTTCTTTGTTTGATTAACTATGAAAGGAGATATGCAAACTTTTTGCTTCTTAACTTTCAGATGAAAGAGATCTAATTTTGATACAAATAACTATGAGGAAAAAATAAATCAAACAAAGCACACTCAAAGTGATGATAACTAAAACAAAACAAATAGGGGATAACATGTTCAATCAAGAACTCAATGATGCAAAACAGAAAGAAGAAAAACACTCATGGAAATCCTCAAACGATGAGCAACAAAAAACATAAATCAAGATAGGTTGTCATAAGAGTCCTAATCATCCAGAAAATCAAGATGTTTCAAATGAATACAAGAAGGCTCAATACCAAGCAACCTTTGCAAACCTTAGTTCATGAGCATTCCTAAATAGTCAAGCAATCTGAAATCTTTACAAGATGAAAATCAGATAAACTCAAAAGGAAAAAAGAACCAAGGCATCATGTTAACCCAAGGGGACCACAACTAAGAGAAAATTTTCAAACTCAAAGGATAAACAAAAATGAATGATAAATGGTCAACTCTTAGAAAAACAAATTCAATGGTATTCAAAGGTCTCTGAGAAAAAAGCTCCTCAGGATTAGACTGAGAAAAAGTGAGAAGAAACGAGCAGAAAAACCTAGAAAAGGAGATCAACACTTTTGTTTTCAAAGGGACAGAGTGCTACAACGCTCTAATATACACTACACGGGAGAATTGATAATAGATCAACTCTCTGGTATGTTGAAATATTGTAACTGCAAATATTATTCTATTTATTATTGAGTCATTATTCATTAGATCAATCCCCTTTGTGGATTGATCATGTCGTGCATTGTAATTGACCAAATCTCCTTTTTCGGATTGGTCAAATATTAATTGTATTACGAAAATTAAGAAGTCATCCCCCAGGCCTAATTAAATTGGTTTTAACCACTAATAATACAAGTCGACCTTTCCCAGTGAAGAGACACCTTTCCAGCGCTTACCAACTTGCATAAATAAAGGAAGCCAACACCTCATTATCTCACTCACTGATCAAGTGTGCAAGTTTGGCGAGTTTCATTTGGGAGAAGAAGGAAGAGAGAGGCGCATTGCTCAGTGTTGGATATTCTCTAGTGTTTTGGTTTAGTGTCTTGGCATTGTATTGGCTATCTATATTAAGGAATTTTTTGTTGGGTTTTCTCCCCCATGAGGGTTTCCTAGGATAAATGTTGTGTATCTTGTGATTGTGTTTCTCTCAATGATCCTACCTATGTTATGGTTATCTAGTAAATTGAAAATAAACATAATAATAGCTCAAAACTTAACATGGTATACATAGTAGAGGAGTGTTACCCTTCCAAAAAACTCAGAAAAAAGGCTAAAAAATTAGAAAACTTTGCCAAAGACTCTATGAAATATTCAATGAAGAAGAGAGAAAGGGAAGAAGATCAGAAAAAAACAAAAAATAATATCTAAAGGTGGGAAAAAACTCAGACGATCTAAGGAAATACAATTCAACGTCCTTCCCCATTGGAGTCGCCAATTTCTATTACGGAAATATTCCCCTACAGATAGGTGAAATTTCTCTCGGATTACTAACCCCTATACCAAGACAGAAACAATAATTTGGACACTACCATTCCTATAAACTCATTTTTCTTATCAAAAGAGAGAGGAGAAGGTAAAGTAGGATGTATTGTGTTTACAACATTTGTCCTAGATACTCCTATCTGCAAGCTTGATCCAATTCCCGGTGCAAATCAATACCTGCAATGAACAAAAAGAAACAAGTGAAGTCCTTCTACTCTAATGGATTAGGCAAAGCAAACTCATATATTCAAATCAAATTAAACATATACAAGCACATGAAACCACATACTTGAAGGAAATAGGCCAAGTATATTAAATGAGAACAAAGAAAACTTACAAACCACAAATGATGTTAGTTACAACTCCTCTAAGATCTCCTCAACCAACCCTTGCATGAATCCCAAAATCATAAGTATGATATCTTCAAGCTTCCTCCCTTTCTCCATGGAAATCCCTTATTATATAGTATTTGGAGGCTTAACCACCATGGATAAGATCACTCACTAGATCCATTAAAATGGGATCTCCAATATTTTTAGTGAGAAAATATCTCTCAAGGAGTTTAGGGAGAAAATATCTCTGAAGGATTTTCAGGAGGAAATATCTCTCAAGATCCACCAAATTAGGATTTTGGTTTGAGAAAATATCTAAACCATCCATGAGATTCTCAACCTCTCCTTGAGATTAGGAAAATAATTGTGAGGTGGATTCTCACACTAAATTAATTTCTTTTTTATGAATATTAATAAATAATTCATGTTCACATAGTATTTTGACTTTCATATAATATATTTCTCCTCCACATTGACTAGGGATTGTGACATATGTTATTTCATGATGTCAAGGTGTATGTGACACTTATCAAGGTGCATATGACTCTTTTACAACACTTGCGACACTTAGATGTAAATAGGGATGACACTTAAGTGTGACATTTTGGTGTGTAACACACGTTCCTCTACAAAGTTGGATGGGGAGAAGTTATTCAGTCCTTTCATGGCCATAACATCAAAGTGGCTAGGGATTTTTCCCAAACATTCAATGTTCAAATGGTTCGAGTAGGAGACTTGGAGTTTCTTGTTGATGATACATGAATAGCAGAGGCCACTCGGTTGCCACTTGCTGGCGAAAAATGGTTTAAAAATTGAATGGTCAAAAATGTCGCATAAGCTCCTGACATCCAAAAAAATGAGTTATTGTGTTAAATATATGCCTGTGACCATGCTTGAAAAGAAATGGAAGAATCTAATTTTCACCATTAGGAAGCTCATTACATGCAAAGGTCGTTATGGTTTAGTATTTTACTATCACATTCGACTATTAATGGCATTTTTAGGGTATGAATTAAATTTTCTATTTTACCTTCTAAAGATACTAACTTAGATGTCCAATTTTTATCAAAGGGGTTTGAAAAACCATGGTACAAGTCTTTTCTATTATGACTTTATCCGAATTTTGATTGAGCACAATCTTACTCAAATTGGGGATTCATGGGAGAGTTTCATCATGAGAAATGACTTCTCTGAGACACTCACATGGCCAGTCAATGTCCCGTTAATGTAATTAATTCATCATGGTACCCCTGAAATTCCTAGGATCATAAACAAAGGTGAGTCACATGAGCTTATTACAGATGAAAACCTACCTTTCATCCATGTTTCCAATGATAAAATAATTGATTGGAATGATAAATTCAATGAGGGTTTACACCAGGTAATCAAAGGGGATGTGAATCATGTAAATTTCAATTCTGTGTAGCCAATGAGGGCTCGGGCCGCTTGAAGTATGTCTGGAAAACTCAGAGTCAAACCTTTTGGTAATAATTTTGATTATGTAGCAGTTGAGGGAAGGGATATGTCGTAATTTGATCTGAAGACACAAATTGAAGTTGGTGCACATTCAATTTGATGAGGGAGCGCACTTCAGATATGTACAGGATTCAAGAGGAGAATGTTGCGACAGAAGGAGGTGGTCCACAATATAATAATCAAAGAGGCCTTAACCCAGAAAATAGAGGAAATTTTGGTAGAGGTCGAGGCAGAGGAAATTTTGGTAGAGGAGGAAGAGGGTTGATAATATGTTACAATTGTAATCATTCATGACACTTAGCTCGTGACTACCTAAATTCATGTACAACATGCACATATTGTAGAGAACTGGACCATGCGACAAAGGATTGTCCTAAAATACTTGTGAAATGGAAGGAAAGAGGGAATCATAACCAAAATCCAAAACAGAATGTACATAAAATATCAGCAAAAAAACGCAATGAAGGGCCTAGAATAGTAGGTGTTATGCACAAAGGAACCTAAATAGGGGCTAATGCGATGAATGGAGGGAATCAATTTGAGCAATGGGTAAGGAATTCATCAAACCCTATGCCAAAATTCGACCCTCGACAAGAAAAGGAGACATATCATAGGGAATGAAAAAAGGTATTGGGATAGGAGTGGGGAGAATCAACATCATCTGTGTCACATGTTAATGATTGCTTTGCCAGAGAAGCCACTTGGAGAGGTAAGCACATGAAGAGTATTCTTGAGAAGTTGCATAGCTAAAGAAAAATGAAATTGTTTTGAATGCACTATAAGAAATGATTGATCATTACACATGAGGAAGGGAAACTCCCTTCACAAAGAGGGTGGTGAATCAGGTATTATGCAAAAATGTTGGTTGTGGACCCTGATTATCTTCTTGATTCAAAGGTCTTTGTTTTCATCCATTTTTATACCCCATGAAGTTTGTACATCCCGAAAGACTATACACCCCTCCATGCAGGGGGGTTGCATAGGGGGCTCATCCCCTCGGTTGGGGTTCAGGGGGGCAATGAGCCCCCGATGGGGGTTCAGGGGTGAAGCCCCTGAAGGAAATATTTCCTTGTAAATGTATATTGTAATTTCATAGTCAATCTTGATCGTTGATCATTAAGTCACAAATCTGACGGTAAAGATTATGTTAGGGTTTTTTCCCTAGAATTCAACCCTCTTTTATGAGGGAATTGTACTATGGTTGTGTATTATTGTGAATATTGTATTCTGAGAGAGGATATTGTGAGAGAAAGAAGAGGAATTTACAGTGGGTCTGTTGTAGGTTGTATCCCTTCATTTTGATAGATAATGAAAATCAAGGACCTAGCAATTTCTCTGGTGGACGTACCCCACACTGGGTGAACCATGTATATATGTGTATCTATTGTATTGTGTATCTTCTGTGTTTTATTTTACATTTTTATTATTTTATTGCTCTGTGATCATGTTTTTCTAACAACAAAGAGGACCAATGGAGAATTCAGATCAAGTGCGCAGATTGTGGAATAAGATGTGGATAAAATTATTTTAGACTTGGGATTTGACATGAATGTATTACCAAAATAGACATGAGAGATGATGGGAAAACCCAAGTTTATCTAGTCTCATGTTCATTTAAGGCTCATGAATCAACACAATATAGTACTAATTGGTTGATTGATAGGAGTACCTATGAACATAGATGGGGTGTGCAGCACAGCAGAATTTGAATTCATTGAGATTGTGGATGATAGTCAACCATATCCCGCACTGAGAATTTGATAATCATGTGATCATTAATCTAAAGAGGAGGTAATTGATATTTGAATTCAAAGACTTGAAAATTACTGCACCATTGGACCCAACAGAAGGAAAGAGGTACATAGAGCCAGCAAGGGTGAATGGCATTGATAATTTGTATAACATGACTACGTGGATGGATGAATATGTTAACCCCACTATAGATGATGCACTAAGTTGGATAAGTATCATTTCATGTGCATCAGATTCAGAGGAAGGTGTGGAGAATTGGTAGTAGAGGATGCATGAAGTATCAACTAGACGATGTGCACGCATAACCCGGTCATTGCATTGGATTGGAACAAAGTTATGTGATCCACCTAGGTATGATGGATTGACTGATATAAGATTGTTTGTAAAGGAATTTTAGTTGCAGGTACCTGAACAACAAATTTTTTTGGCACTAGATGTTGTCCTAAAAGTGAATCCATCCAGATGGTGGGCTGCACACAAAGAGGGAATGGAAGACTGGTCGCAGTGTAGAAGACTAATGCAAATAAGGTTTGGTACTTAGGTAGAAAATATTGTGCATATCTATATAGGGGAGAGTGATCCAACAGATCATGTGGAGCATTGTAGAACCAGATGGAGTTTGACACCAAAGGAGGAATGTACACACAGGTTTATACATACATTGGATACAATTCCAAAGAACTGGTATTTGGAACTAGAAATGCGCAGAAAAACATCCAACCGGGATGAGTTGACTCATAGGTTCAAGGTAAAAAAAAAAATTGAACATGAATCCCCATTAATGGATGTAGCGTTACAGGATAATTGAACCAAGATATTCTCAGAAGAAGGGTTGATGGAGGTGGTGCCAGTCTACGATGCGCATGGAGTTGTTATGACTATTCATGAGTGATTGGAGTGTTACAATGTTGCTAAGGAAGAACGTGATGAAGAAGATCCCAGGAATGTGCAGGTACCTAAAACAGAAGGATAACAGGTAATAGAAGGGCCATAGGTTGATTTTGTTGCATACACATAGCCAATAAATATGTAGAAGGTAAACATTGGGACGACAGAGAATCCAAAGTTTGCACGGATAGGGGATTACTGGAGTGATGAAATAGTAGAGAATATTTCATATTTATTGCACAAGTATCAGGATCTATTCCCAACTAAATTTTCAGAAATGAAGGGGATGGTTGGGTACTTAAGTGAGATGAATATTCCTTTAAAACCAAGTGCTAAGCCAGTATGACGGAGACCTTACAAGTTAAATCTGAAGTAGAAGGAGAAAGTGAAAGTAGAAATAGACAGAATGTTGGACATAGGGATCATTGAACCCATGGTAGAATCAAAGTGGAAAATTCCAATGGTATTGCAAGATAAGAAGATAGGAGGAATTAGGATTTGCATGGATCTAAGGAAGTTGAATGATGCATGTTTACATGATCCATTCCCAACACCATTCACAGATGAGGTACTGGAAAAAGTAGGAGGGAAAGAGACTTATTCTTTCACAGATGGATTCTCGAGGTGCCATCAAATAAAGATTATGCAGGAATACTAGTACAAGACTACTTTCATGACAGAGTGGGGAAGTTATCAGTATACAGTAATTCCCTTTGGACTGAAGAATGCCCCTGCAGTTTTTTCAAGATCTGTGGTTGCAACATTTAAGGAATTTATTCATAAGTTCCTTGAAGTATACTTAGATGATTGGAATGTTCTCATTCTACTGAAGGATCACATAGAATTACTCAAGATAATGTTGGATAGGTGTAGACAATGTCATATTTCATGGAATTTGAAGAAGTGTATTTTTTATGCACCATTTGCAATTTTGTTGGGCCATGTGGTCTACAAGCAGGGATTACTAGTGGATCCAACCAAGATTGCAATGATTCTGGATTTAGAACCACCTACATCAGTCAAATAGTTGAGGGAAACTTTGGGACACATAGGATATTATAGGAAGTTTATCAAAGGCTATGCACATATTAGAGCACCTATGGAAAAGTTGTTGAAGAAGGAAGCAAAGTTCCAATTGAACAAGGACTATCATAAGGGTTTTGACACCTTAAAGCAGAAACTAGTGACCATGTCATTTTGATCTCTCTAGATTGGAACAATGAGTTCCATGTTCATGTAGGTGCGTCATCCATATCTTTGGGTGCAGTACTATCTCAACCAGGGGAGGGAGACATATATCACCCAATTATTTTTACAAGTAGGAAGTTGTCTATAGTGGAGAAGAATTACACCACTATCGAACGAGAAGGAGTGGCAATGGTATATGAGCTAAATAAGTTCAAACAAGATTTATTGGGGTCTCGTTTTAAGATGTGCACAGACCATTATGCACTAAAATACTTGGTGGACAACCGAGTGTTGGGGAGGAGAATGTGCAAATGGCTATGGTTGTTTCAGGAATATGATTTTGAGATTGTGGTGAAACTAGGGAAGTTGAATGCGGGATCAGATCATTTATCGCACATGTTATTAGGAGAAGATGCAGGGAATTTAGATGACATCTTACCAGATACACAGCTATTTGTATTTAAAATGGTGGATGACTACTTCGCGGACATCGTGCAGTTTCTAAGTACAGTAATGTCCCCATCATACATTATAGTTGTATAGAAAAAATAACCAGTAGTTAAAGTAGCGGATCATCATTTGATTGCAAGAAACTTATACAAGTTGGGTGCAGATGGAATATTGAGACGATGTGTGTTGGAATATGAAAGGACTATGATACTCATAGAAGAACATGAAGGGATTGCAGGAGGACATTACGTAGGTAAAAAAATGGCATAGAAATTTTGTGCTCAAGGGTCTAGTGGCCCACACTTCATAAAGATGCTAAAGATCATTGGTAGGCATGTGATGTTTTTCAAAGGGTGGGAAATCCATCTAGGAGGGATGAAATGCATTTACATCCACAGGTTACATTGCAATCATTCGATAAATGGGCCATAAAATTTGTGGGGCTAATCAACTCACAAGCAAGAAGATCAGGGGCTAGGTACATAATCACTACAACATAGTATTTGACAAGATGGGCAGAAGCAGCACTAGTCATAGACTGCACCGTGGAGAATACTACACAATTTCTATTTGCGAATGTGGTCACATGATTTGGATGGCTGCACATATTACTCAGTGATCAAGGAACACACTTTCTGAATAAAACAATTTCCAAATTGACTAAGGAATTTCAAATTCATCATCAGAAGAGTACCTCGTATCATCCTTAGGCCAATGGGATAGTAGAAGCTTTCAATAAAATCCTAGAGAATGCTTTAACAAATATCTGCAATGTAGGGAGAGATGATTGGGACTTAAGAGTTCCTGCAGTTTTATGGGCCTATAGGATTACAAGTAAAAAGTTGATAGGGAAGACACCTTTCAGGTTGCTCTATGGGCAAGAAGTAGTGATGCCAATGAATTTTATTCTACATAGCCTGTGCATTGCAATGATTACTGATATTTTGGACTCTTGCGCAGTAGAGGAGAGATTTTCACATTTGGTACAACTTAAGGAAGATTGCTTTTTCGCGAGCTTCCATCAGCAAGTTCAAAAGACAAGAGAGAAGGCATGGCATGATAGACACATTAAACAGAAAAAGTTCCAAGTGAGAGACTTAGTATTACTCTATGACAGTAAGTTTGTGCAACATCCAGGGAATTTTTTAATGCATTGGTTAGGACCCTAAGTGATTCAACATGTGACGGAGATAGGTGTTGCGCAGTTGGAAACCTTGAATGGAGAAGTCCTTGGAGGAATTATGAATGGGAGTCGATTGAAACTCTATAGAGATAGTCGACTGTCTACGCAGTAATCTGAGCTACGTCAAACCACATGTATCATAGCAATTGTACTATAGTATGGAGGTAAAACACAAAAAAAAACAAATAGAAAATAGAAAAATGAAGAAAAAAAACTAAATACAAAGGGAAATAGGAAGAGGTATCGTGCAGAAAAAGGACATATCGTACAGATAAAGGGAACAACATAAAGTCATCTAAGTGCATACAAAAGTATATAATGGGAAAATACCATTAAGGGAATTAAAGCACAGAAACAACAATTAAAAATCCATAAATCACAATATGTACTGGAGATGCATAGCCATAAATACAAGGCATCGTCGAGGATCAAAACAAACTGGGAAATCCAAGGAAAAATCCGGTGAAGGATTGGCATTAAAGTTACATTAAGGAAAGTGTTAATGGTATATTATGACCATATTTGACACTTTCGGTGACCATGAAATCAATTATATAGTTGTCGAAGGGTGATAAAAGCACCAAAGGGCCCAACGGAGAAGGTTTTTTGCAATTCTTTAGACTTGTGAGCATAGAGAGCCAACCAAAGTGAACAAGAGTCGACTCAAAGATGAAATATAGCCACATGGGAACAAACACAGAGCAAGCAAAGAAGCATGGTGCATGGAGTAATGGCATCACAAAAAGTAATAGAAATGACCATCAGTTGCACTAGTGGTCAAGGAAACACCTGGAGCTTCGGCTTCACAAGTAAAGTTTCACAGGGAATATATACCACCATGAAAAGACAATGTGCCTCAAGTTAAAGTCCATGCAGATGGAAAATACCCACTGGTCACACCACCTATCCCACTTGGTGTAAGTGTTGAAGGAGACATGATAGGCAATATTTATGCCCTGAAGTTCGCAAATCGCGATATCATGGATGAGCAGAAGTTTCCTGAGTTGGAAATGGAAAATTATTTGTGCACCAAGAGTGTACCAGGAACAGGAGAAACTGCTTGAAATGAAAATGTGGGAAAGAGGACATGAGAAGTCAAGGATATTGAACCTACTGGAGATTCCCCACTTTGGACGTAACCTAGAAATCAACACCTATGTCAAGTTACTACTTAGTTTCCTCCATGGAGGAACGTTGTGTATTAACCCACTGGTGTCTATTGATATCGAATTAATTGCGCAAATCAAAATATTACCAAAAGTAGGAGAGGATCTGACCACATTGTTCAACAACAAAGCAGGGGAGAGAGCACAATCAGAAGCCATGAAGGAGAATTTTCACACCTTCAGGGGAAAAAGGGGGTTGGATGTTTCAAACATCAATTGCGAAGGTGTCTGGTTTGCAACACAGGTGTTGGAATGTAAATTGTTGAGGAAGTGTCGCAAGGACAAAGTACCGGTCGTAGTAATCATAGTCACAGAAAAATGCTCAGATGGGGTCCAATGAATTGGGCCACATTTTTAGTGAATCAATTTTTGACAGACTACATAAAGGCACAAGAGAAAGGCACAAAGTTTCATTATGCATGGATTCTTATTTTGATTGTACTAGTAGGATGGCAGGAACCAGTTTATTACCAACTTATGAGAACAACTGGTAGAGGTAATGTAGTCCCGCGGTATGCCAACTTATGGCATACGCCAAAAAAAAGGAGAAAAGCAGACAATAATGTTACATTTTATGTATACTTTGACTCAATCAGGTACATCGTATAACATACACCACACATCACATCCGATATGGTAGAAACCTATCAGGATATTGTGTGATTCAAAGTAGGGATGCACCATATTATAATCAATAAAAAAGGGACTATGTGTGCCAGTGGCTTCCTACCAACTCCAAATTAACATCACAAGATGTATGCATGATCGTTAATGATTGGGAAGATTAGTGGAAAACACCAACAGAAAAAACAATCCACCCAGAAGAGGAAGAAGAACAGGACAGAGATGAAGAATAACTAGATGAGGGGTAGGGAAATGACCAGAAAAATGGTGCAATAAATATGCCTAGCCTATCAATAGAAGAAGCATAGCAAATAGTCCCCATAGCAGGAGTAAAATAAAAAATACAAGGGGAAGGATTCAATAGGAGGGGCACGCAAAAAGACATAAGCGCATAGGGAAACCCCAATCTATCATTTGACCAATGACAACATGGACTAAATCGGATACCAAGTAATGGATGTTGCAGAGGAGGCCATCGAGGAAGCAACCAAGAAACAAGCATAAATGTATCAGCAATTCTAGGAACAGTTAACACAAGTGCAACAACTCTAGGAAGCCACCAGAATAACACTAAAGCACAGATCAGGTGGAGGAATATCCACAAGTTCGGTAGAGGAAGTACAAAATTCCAATCTGCCTTTGATCAAGCTAGCAGTTAGGCACATAACATTACAAATCGAGAGAGACGCAGTTGAGTTCCCAACACCCGAACTAAAAGAACAAATGAAAACATCGATCCACCTAAACATATTGGTGTCACACATGCCTATACACATACTACAGAGCTTACAATTAGGTATTTTACATGAGATTAGGCTTCATGCAAATGAAGAAAACTGGGAAATGACCAAAGTGATGGATGAAAGGGCTCAATTGCAGCAACAGTACACAACTTCACTACAGCAAAAGAGTGAAGTTGAAGGAAAAGTGGAAGGAGTGATGTAGAAAAAGAATGAGGCCAAGGAAAGGGTCTGGAAATATCTAAAAGAAAAGGACAAAGTTGAGA
Organism: Picea engelmannii; assembly: GCA_009831015.1. Taxonomy (NCBI): domain Eukaryota; kingdom Viridiplantae; phylum Streptophyta; class Pinopsida; order Pinales; family Pinaceae; genus Picea; species Picea engelmannii. Next base: position 197,759 of record ML818934.1, on the reverse strand, counting down.
TAATGGAACAGAATACACAAGCGGTCATCCAAAAGTTTTATAAGGAAATTCCAAAAGTAATGATAGTAGTAGAGGTTGTTATGGAAGAGCGGGTCTTGAGAATCGACGAAGTAATCAAAGGCTTTTGTACGAGGATTGAGGACCTACAATTGCGTAGTATGTCAGGAACACCACTGGAGGAAAGAGCAGGAAGAGAGAGAAAAGTGATGGTAGTTGTAGAAAACATCAAGAATTTGGAGGGAGAATGCGCAAAACTCTATGAGGAAAGTGTGCAAATATGGACAGACCTGGTAGAGGATCCAGAAATGAAGGGATTGGAATAAAAATTAAGGAATGTGTAGGAAAATGTGTAGAAATCTTCAAAGAGCATAAACACCCTTCCATCGACTGAATGAATGACATCCATTTTGGCACAGAGGCAGTCATACATAGAACTTGAAAATATGTAGGATCAATAAAATATCCTTCGGCAAAACTTAGGATTGTCGCAAGTAGAAGCACTAAAGGTGATAGGATAAATGGAAACTACGGAAGGAAAGGTGAAGCAAGCAGTGCATGAAATAGAAGAAAATATTATGTCCCTGATTGTGTAGGGTGTAGAAGAAATTGTGGAAACCGAGGAAAAAATAATAAAGGAATTTGTGGCAACTAAGGATTCCTGCCAAAAGTTCGATCAAACATGGAGGAGTGTGCAACATGCCTGAGTGGCTCGGGACAAGCCACAGGTGAGTGTTGGGGGATTTTTTGACATGCATTGTGGAAATAATATTCATGAAAATCCTAAGTATGGAAGACGTGCACAATAGAAGAAGAAGAAATGAAAAGGTAGGCTCGTGAGTGTGCAGTTGAGGAACATTTAGGAGTACAGTGCACATCAAGAACATACTTAGAAAAATAATAAAATAGAAGGATAAAGCAGAGAAGAAAATGGATGAAAAGGAAGGAAAATAGTTTGGTATTCTAAAAAGCGCAAGACGTGTAAAAGTAGGAAGACCAGTTGTTAAGAAGGAAAAAGCAGCATGCAGGCGTAAAAGAAGGTAAAGCAGCCCGAACAACAAGTCAACTTGAGTTGTCAAGAATTGTAATAGGGTTTTGGGATGAGAAAATTAGGGTTTTAAGCCCTAGAATTCATTTAAAAATATGTAATGGGTTGGGAAGATAGGGGGTCTCTTGTTCGGTTTGGTTCTCTAGAGACACTGTGGAGGGTTCCAATCTATCGAGAGTTCTTTTTTTGTAAGAAGAGTGTTAGAATAGGTTGAGAAGAAAAGAGTCTGTGTCTGAATGTTAAGGAGATGTTGCAAAGAGAGAGAGGCTTGCACTATAGAGCATCTAGGATAGATGAAGGGAGAGATAGCATGATGTATCTTTGTAAGAACAATGCCCAAGCCTGAGACAATTACAGAAATAATAATAAAGAAGCCATTTGTTATGGACGTAACCCAAAGTTGGTTGAACCAGGTAAACTACTATTTTTTCTCATATGTTATGTGACTGATCATGCATACTTTCTTGATGTATGTTAGACTAGCTTTGTCTTCTGGGTGATCATTGCACAATAGTTATGAATGTTACAGTAATTGGTTTATGTTGCAATCTAAAATATAATGGTAATATATAATTGAATTCATTAAGTAACCAATGAAGAGAAAATATAAAATAACACATGCAGAACAAATAAGTAAGAATGACAAGGATGATCACCTCCCATTCCCTCACGACACCAGAAAATGGTTTCCTGCAGCCCCAATAGATGCCTCGGGTGAGACTTCTCTTGCATGCAGGTGATGCTAAAAGGGTCCGTGTCTGAAGGGTTTTGTTGGTTAAGATAACTCAAACCTAGGGTCTTACAATCGTACGTGCGCTAACAAATTTCATCATAATTTACAATAAAACATCGAAGGAAATTGGTCTTTCCTTGGAGACTCTATAGTTGGCAAATGTTTCGTGGGGGTGGAAACTGAACTATTTCCTCCACCTTTAAGGGATCAACCATAATCCATTTTTTGGATACAATGAAACCCAACAGATGCCCCTCTAAAACACAGAAGATGCATTTATTCGGGTTCAATCAAATACAATAATGACGACACCTTTCAAAAATAAGTCTAAGGTGCATTGGATGATCTACCCTCTTCCGAGAGAAAGCAGCGAGGTCATCTAGATAAGCCTCAACTATGTGCTTCAATTCATGGAAGGAAAACAACATGGCCCATTGAAATGTAGCTCCATATTTTTTCATACCAAAAGGCATTTTACAATACATGAAATTCCCCCAAGGACATATAAACATCATTTTGTGTTGATCCTCAAGATGGATCTGAATCTTATTATATCCGAAAAAATCATCCATAAAGGAGAAAAATTATCTTCCCACACACTCATCAATAATATGATCGATAAAGGGTGTGGGAAGTTATCTTTAAGACACACTTTGTTCAGATCTCATAAATCCATACTGACACATATGGTCCCTTGATCTTTGTCCACGGGAATGGGATTCGACACTCATTTGGTGAGAGGGACCGGGTAAATAAAACTTGGCTTAAGAAGATTTTCAACTTCTTCCTTAATAGTTGTTTCCTTCCTCAGATTAACTAGTCATAACTTCTATCGAAGAGGTTTAATAGTTTCATAAGTGTGAATCTTGTGTTCAAAAATTCAAGGGTCTATGCCTGGCATCTCTTCATAGGTCCAAGAGAAAATGTCATGGAACTCTTTAAGTAAAGAGGTATATGTGCTAACCTCTTCAGGAGAACAGTCTATGCCTATAAAAAAATTCTCCACAGTGCTAGGTGTTTTAGCAATGTTGATCAAAATACTTTATGATGTGTTATCCATGTTCTCTTCAACATAGACACCATGCTTTCCCAAGGGGTTCATGGATTGATCAACATTTCTATTCGCGTCTACCCAAAATTCTTTTCTTTCCACATGACTGATCTCGGGGAGGAAGTATGATCGGTGATGCATATCCTCCCGTGGAATTTTTATCTTATCATTTCCTCTATAATAGCTTCATCATAGGGCAAGACAATGTCGAGACAGTCTAGGGAAGTCAAAGAATTCTGATCCCAAATAAGTTATAGGAATTGATCATCCTCCTCTGTCCATGAAGGAGTTGGATTAGGGTCTGCAATAGATTGTTGATATCTTGATAAGCGACCTCAGCTGGAGACAGTGGCATGGCCATCCTGGCATGTTCACAACTCTTTATCGATTCGCATGGTGAGGGTAACACCCATGGATCTTCCAAATATGAGGTTGTAAACAAACCAACTCATGTAACAAGAACCAAGGATCTCGACTTTTGTTAGTTGACCGAGGTAGCACGAATGTCAAAAATCGATGTTGGAAAATTAAATGTTCACATGAGAGAAGGATACATTCCAACACTAATACTCTTAGTTGTAGTCTGATATTTTTCAATCCACGGGACCATGGATCACATATTTGTCATGGATTTTGTTGATTCCAAAACCGTCAAGGTTCCAGAAATGATACTTCGAATCCTTCATGGCTAGGACAAGATAGGCGGGATTTTCACCCTAATTTATATCCTTAAATAAACAACATTAGATTTCTAACTTATTCTAAGATAAGAAATCTAAGCATGATATTCCTTTAATGGTTTTATAATATTAATTTTTTATGGATTTCAAGTTAATAAAGAAATAAAAATAGACAAGGTTAGCAAAATAATGAGAAAAAATTGTGTGAATGGCTTTGCAAATAATTGAAAATTTGTAATTGCTAATGAAATATTGATTGAGTAAAAATAATAAGCAATTACAATATATGCTAATAAGTTATTTACTTAAGCCATCCAACTAAGTTAGCTATTAATAACTTTGTAATTAGTTGTTATATTATAATTGGAATAATAAAATAAATAAAAAGATTATAATACAACTTTTATTGGTGAAATAATTACAAAGTTATTCACCTGGAATTAAAGGTTGCAAGTATAAAAATACTGATAATTGTTAGTAGATAACAAATTATTCAGTGATGGTGATGAGTTAGTAGATAGTTAATGTTAAAAATTATTACAAACTAAGTTAAAGAAAAATGGAGAAAGAAAAACCTAACTAGGTTAGAAGGAAAATAAACAAGATTTGTTTAAGGGTGAATTCATGAAGGTGGGTAACACTTTCGTGACAATCGAGTCTCCAAAATTTTGAAAAACATTTTTTCGGCCAAAAGTACTATTTTTTCGGCAGAAACCTCTTTCGGCTGAACCTTTGAATGTCAAATCGAACGGCACCCTGACGATGCCCTCGATTTTTGTGTACAATTTTAGCCGGACGGATATTTTTTCATCCGGTAACATCTTTTCAGCCAAAAGATATTCCGACCGAAATAATGTTTCGGCTGAAAGAATTGTTAGGCCGAAAGATTATTTTGTCCGAAACATTATTTCAGCCGAAATATTAGTTCAGCCGAAAAAATGTTTATATATTACCCGCACATCGCTCATGTAATAGTTTTTACGAGTTCATAGTTTAAGAGTGTTTGTTGTGCGAGGTGTGGGGAGAGCGTTTGTTGTTGGCGAGGTGTGTGGAGAGCGTTTGTTATTGGCATTTGCAGAGAACGTTTGTTGTTGGCACTTGTTCTGCGGAGATTGTTTGTTGTTGTTAGGTGGAGAGCGGTGGACGTTGGAGCAGTGGTGGAGTTTGTTTGCTGTTGCGAGCAGTGTTGTGGACGTTGGAGTAGCATCCGGGCGGTGTTTTTGACATTGGAGCAACGAGACTTTCAGGTATGTTTAGATTACACGTATATTTTAGAATTTAGAATTTTAAATTAGGATTTAAATTTATTTTTTCGGTTGTTGACAGGGACTTATTCATCCCTATCCATGTACAGTGACAGACCTGAATTCTGGCATGTACCTGTACATGGACAGGGCCAAATATGGCCCTATCCATTATGTTTAAATGTGTTTAAATATTAAACTTTTAAATGGGGCTGAATTTTAATTTTTTATACAAAACCGAATCTCAAATATGTTTCAATTTTTAGAAAATTTATATTTTTAGTTAAAAATTTGAGCTTAGAAATTTTTTTAGAATGTTGACAAGGCCTTATTCGGCCCTGTCCATGTAGAAGTTAGAATTTAGAAGTTAGAAGTTATTTTGAAATTTTAGAATTTAAATTTTAAATTTCTATTTCTGGTTTAAATTTTAAATTTTATAATTTAGAAGTTAATTTTCAATTACTGACAGGGCCTTATTCGACCCTATCCATGTATAGTGACATGCCCGAATTTGGGCCTGTACATGTACATGGACAGGGTCGAATATGGCTTTGTCCATGTTTAAATAAGTTTAAATTTTAATAAGTTTAAATTTTAAATTTTTAAACATGTTTCAAATATGTTTAAATAGGGCCGAATTTTCAATTTTTAAGCAGGGCCAAATCTACAATTTTTAAACAGGTCAAAATTTACATTCGGCTCTGTAAATTTAAATAAGTTTAAATTTTAAATTTTTAAACATGTTTCAAATATGTTTAAACAGGGCCGAATTTTCAATTTTTAAACAAGGTCAAATTTTCAATTTTTAAACAGGGTCGAATTTTAAATTTTTAACACGTCCGAATTTAAAATATGTTTAAATGTTTAATTTTTAGAAAATTTAAATTTTTAGTTAAAATGTTGAGTTTAGAATATTGACAAGGCCTTATTCGGCCCTGTCCATGTATAGGAATAGGGTTGAATTCGGACATGTCCCTGTCCATGGACAGGGACGAATATGGCCTTGTACATGTATAGGGACAGGCCCGAATTTGGGCATGTCAATGTACATGGACAGGGCCATATTCGGCCATGTCCATGTAGTACCTCAAGCATAAGGATAAGTAGATATACAACCAGTAACAAAGGCCCAATTCCATAGGAAATCCATACAATCACTAAGCAAATAAACAAAGTTGCAGAAAATAGACAAAGGCTTGAAGAGACTGTAAACTTTAGGGAAGGACACAGACTAGATATTCTAACTATAAACAGTGAGACCAAGGGCTAAGCATGACTGCTACAGGGCCACCACTACACTGAATAGTGCCCAAACTGAAAAAAAATTAGACGTTGACAACAATTGTAAATAAACATCACCATAAAGGACCTAGTACATATCACAATATTTAACAAACCTAACAAAAAGCTTGAAATACAAAAATATGTCTATAGTAGTTGTTGTAATAGGAGAAAAATAAGTACAACGTTGACAAAAACTCCACTTCTCTGCTAATAGTATTACTCATTTAAATTTTTAGGAAATTTAAATTTTTAGTTAAAAATTACAATCATGGAAACAATAGGGATAAAGGAAGTGTACAGAACCATGAATCAAACTTGTTGTAATCATACCAGATAACTATATAGGGTTTAACATGATGAAGTAATGAGCTAATATGATATGAGACCACAACAAGCCCTGTGAACAAACTGAATTACACTACATTCTTTGCTTAGAAGTAATCCCATCATATTCGTTCATAACGACACTGATGTTGCTTTCTTATTGATTAGGTTCTTACTCTTAGTATAGGATGTGAATAAGACCTATACTGGTTGTAATCATATGTTCTCATATGTTACATGTATGCACTTCTTATACCTTTTCATATTTATGGGATTGGTTCTAACTCAGTACTAATACAAATACAACAACATCCTTTACATTCAACTTATGATAATCTACTCTACGTGTCTATATGATCTCAACATAATATAGGGTTATGACTCATACAAGAAGATTTGTTCATGTTCTATGATGCGTGTTTGATATGTTGTTATAACTAAGAGTACTACATATCTAAACGGATGTGTGTTTCTAATCTTTGTTGGATTTGTTGTCATTTTATGAAAATTGATAATTAATAGAATTAAATCTAAGTTAAATATGACAAAAATAGAACATAATTAATTTTGTTAATTCTGTTCATGCTTGGTATGTTAATTTTTTTCATGGTTGGTATGTTATTTTCTTAAGCATTTTATGTTGTTTTCTTATCCAAATAGTAAATTAAATCTTAATTTTAAAACAAAACATTACATATAATTGATTTTAGAAACTATGGTATGATCTATTGTGACAAATTTTTATAGTGTGATATATATGACACTTAACAAGTCCTTTCCATATGTCCATCTATAAAGGACATGGACCTATATATGACTTTGTGACATCTATAAGAATGAATATAGGAATGTATTAACATCTTCGTGTGACCATATTTGTTATCCTATTTATAAATAGTTCTAGGTAAATGAAACATAGTATAATTATTAAAATGGGTATATAAAT